>VZTG01004161.1:726745-957535 GCA_013397845.1 Melanocharis versteri
TCCCGTATACTCGGATATTCCCTGTTCGTGGGGGTTTCTTGGTTGGATTTTGGTTTTGTTTGGTTTGTTTGGTTTTTTTTCTCCTCTTCAGTAGTGCTCTTCTCCCACTTTCTGGCAGTAAAATAGTTTCTGCTCTATGTGCTCAAAGGGGACTACTAATTTCGCTTGTATAAATTCACTCATCACCATTCCTTCAGGTAGTGGCTACAGCTAACTCCCATCCCTTCCAGAACTTGTAGCCTGGCATGTTGGGTTAGTGTGTTGTGGGTGGCCTGCTTAGGGCCTCGCCTTTGGCTTCTCGATGGATTCTGACTCCACCGTCGATTTCTTGTCAACCCTCTGCAAGACTGTTTGAAGATCAGATGTTTGGCTCTTAGTGGGCTAGCAACCAGGGCTTTGAGGGATCTTGGGCTGATGATGAAACACTCACGGTTCCTCTGTGCGGACGAGAGTGGACAGGCTCAGCCAGAGCACCTGAAAACTAGAGAAGCGTGGCTTTATGTGGCTGTGCCCGAGATAATACACCCTGCTTCTCAGCGTGTTTGCTGAGAGTGACAGCATGCTAATGTGCTGATCCAGGTCACAACTTGGAGGTAATGTGTATCCAGCAAGCTGGGTACTGAGGCAGAGTGAACTTGGACCTGTCCACGCCAGTCTGCACAGGCTGTCCCTTAGTCTGGGGAAACATCTTCTTTGAGTATGGAGACTTCGTTAGACGAGACGTGGAATACGCTGTATTTTCTGGTGTGGTACTGGGGCCTGATGTTTTTATTCATCTGTAGAAGACCAGCCATGATTTTATCCTTGTGCAAACATAATTAGCAGTTGCTTATTGCTACTAATGGAGAAATACCATATGTTAAATTAGAGGGATAGGTTCGAGTTAGTATGGTGATGGGTTACCAACAAGGAGTTGTTAAAGTGAACTTGGATTAATTTCTGGTTTTGTGTCAAACAGGCTTCTTTTTGTGAGTATTTGACTGTTTTTTGGGAAGTTTCACTATTAATGCATTTTACCATTTTTAGTAATATTTTTAAGTAGTAAACCCATGGAGCTCCTTCAAATATTGCTATTTTACTAGCGATGTGACATGGAAATGTTAACATTGTAATGGGACCCAAAATATTTTCAGGTAAAAGCTCTTCATTTTGAAAAGTGCAGGGAACCGTTCTCAAAGCTGTTATTTAGTTTTCAACACGTATTTAATTTATCAAAGGGTGTTATAATGAGTTTGTGTCTGAACCTTCTGTAAGACTTTGAAGTAATTTTGCTTGTTATTTGAAATGGCATATTATTTTTCACTTCACAGGTAGGATTTTCTGAAGTGATGTTATGCTTAGCTTGTGTGTGGTGTGGTGTGCATGCGCAGACATTGACATGCTTATGAGTGATGTCTCGGACTTCTTAAAGAGGTTTTTATCTCCTTAAATGTTTTTTGTTTTTGAACTTTGCTCTTGTTCTATTACATCTCAGTTTCTAGTTTTCCTGTAGAATCCTTCAGGATTCATTTTTTCAGGGGACTGGATTAGGTTTTTCTAACAGAAAACCAGGTGTTTCAGATATCTCTTGGTTATGACTTACGTAGCATCACACTGATTTTGAAGAAAAATGTTAAGCATGCTTGACACCAAAATATAGGAGTACTGGTAATAAAAAATACAGAATTTCGGTGAATGCTGTGTCAATCATATCATGCCTCATTGATTGCAGTTCATTGGTCAGTGCCCACTAGGTGCACTCTCTTCTCTCAAGTCTGTCTGCATTTTAGATGATTCATGTAAATAACACTCTGTGATATGTTCTCCTTCAAATGGTAGTGTAATTAATGTCATTAACAGATTGTCTCTCACCCTGGGAAAGTTACTTCATTTTAAGAATAACATAGATACATCTGTGAATAAATTTATCCTAGTGTTACAGTATTTCTAGCTAATTGTAAACGTTGTTGTGGATCTTATTTATGCATGGAAAAGTGATAATTTACAGTTAAAATTTTAGGTATAGAATTTATTTTAGGAGGATAAAGTTAACTTTGCTTAGTTTCAGAAATCCCATTCTGTTTCAGAAGCAGCAGAAAGATCAGTGTCCCTAAGTAGAGTCAGCAATGTGATGTCATGTACATGAAATAGAGAAGTGCATAATATTCTACTTAGAAATTTTTGACTTTTTTTTTAAACTCCTGGTAGTAATTATTTGAAATATTGAGAGTGCTCAAGGCTCAGTTCACATTGGTACTCGTGGCTGTCTAATCCCACATTAGTGTTTGATAAGGAGATGGTAATTCAGAGGCACAGGCATCTGATGGAAAGTCACTGCACTGGCCATCAGCGTGGGAGTGATAGCAGGACTGTGATCATCAGTGGTAAAACAGCCGAAGGTGAAAATGTTTGAGAAGGGGAATCTTTATGGAATGGTCCATTTAAATTGTTCTTGGTTGTCCATTAATATGCAGTCTGAGAAATTTGGAAATTACACACATAATTTTTTCCCCTTACAGTACTTGTTTATGAGCAAGGAACCTTCTCAGAAACACAAAACCTGTCATTATACATCTGAGGTTTTCCATACTGTTTTAATAGTCTCTTTATTTTTCCAACTCACTTGGTCCTCAAAGAATGAAAATGGGACTGATTGAATTTGCGGCCACAGTCTCTCAAACGTAATGTTTGACAAAGTGAAATTCCCCAGTTCGCCTCAGCATAATGTGTCTGGACTCTAATCCTGCAGCCTTTGGCAACATCTATATTCACTTAGCAGTGGGATGTCTTGCAGTTCTCGTTACATGAGTGAGGCCCTCATTTGATAATATGTGCGTGCAGAAAGTAATATGCTGTGCACTCACAGCATGCTGGGTTTGTTTCCTCAGAGTAATCAATCATGAACTATCTCTTCTGTTAAAAAAAAATCTGTTGTTAATTGCAAACTGGTAGATATGGGCCAGACTATGAGGATAGAATTGGCAGATTGCTACCTGAAATAACACAGGTTTTTGTTTCTCATTTCAAGTGTTGTTTTGGTTTTGGCTTTTTTTGAAATAAGGGTTTTTACAAACTTTAGAAGATTCAGGGTTGAATGGTATTATTCTTCTTAATTTCCTTATGCCAAAATACAGGGAAAAAGGCAGTTGGAATTAAAAATTATCTGTTCAGTTATGATGATGTTCATCCTCTTCATCTTCTCTGTAACTATCCTTTTAAGCCTAGTCATCATCATAACTTCCTATAATTCCAAAAAGGTACTATATACTGGGTAAAAATTAACTTTTAAAATTAAAGTTTTGCCTCTGTTTCTTTGAAAATGAAAGTACATTGGAATTGAGGCAAAATAAGTGTAATTTTTCTGTATGCTGCTACAATGTCAGTGTGTACTGTACTTGCGTATTAGATAGACTCATCTGTCCTTCATGTGTTGAACCCTCTCCCTGTGCCATTGCCAGTGTCGTTTATCTAACCCTTTTTATTTCAGATATAGCTTTTTTAACTGTAAATATTTAATCCAGATTAGGCATTTGTTATATGATTGTCTTATTAAAAATGCTTTTGCATGTGTCAGTTGATTTTTAGATCCTCTATTAAAAGGGTGTGGCTGTGTGAAACTGTAGAAATTTAGTAGTTTTTTTCTGAAATTCTGTGAGAATTCTGAAATGGAAGGGTGCTCAGCTAGGTGAGATGTGGTATTGTTTTGCTTTCTAACTTTAATGGTTTATCCTGTCAGACTTTTTAACTATTGCTGCACATTGAGCTGTCCACAATGACTCCTAATTATTTTTCTCAGAAGACTGGACTAATTTGATCTCATCAGATATTTAGACAAAATAATTTCTCCTTGTGTGCATTGCATTATATTTATTTGCAATTCATCTGCTGTTGTATTACTCAATTCTCTAACTCAATTAGATCTTTCTGGAAATCGCTATTCTCCACAGTTCTTACTAACCCAAATAATTTCATACTACTGGAAATCCTACTGTTTGACTGTCTGCTACCACTAATTGATGTTAACCATTGTTTGTAATGTTTGGTATACACCATATGGTTAACTTCTACCCTCCCTGAACATCTTGGTTCATGTCTTGATTATCTGAACCTTATTTATGAGATGAAATTCTTCAGATAATCAGAGGCTTGGAGAAGGAGTCAGTAGAGCAGAGCTCTACTGAGAAATCTCAAATGCGCAGTGTAAGCTTTCTTTCTTCTGTTGTTTATAAAGGAGCTAAAGTGCTTCACAAGAGCTTCAGCACAGCATTTTGTTTGTAGAAAATGCACAGGTGTCAGACTCCTAGGGAAGTCTTGTGGAAATAACTGTAGGGTTCAGATAATGAAGTGTCCACGTTTATGCATTATAATATTTTGTTTCCGTGAAATGTAACCTTACCATATGGATACTGTGGGAACATATTGCTGATCAGATGGTGAAAATGTGTATTAATCCTCTCTGGTGGATGTTAGTTTAAATGTGTATTATCCTGGCTTTATGGATGAACTTTGTCATTTGTAACCTGTTTGTGTATGAGATAGTAGTTGAAGTGTGTGTGTGTGTGTGTTCTAAATGCGGTGACACGTGCTTAGGAGCAGAAGGGTAGGAGATTAGTGTTTGGCTAATCATGATCTGCTGATTAATGAGGGTGATGGCACATTGCAGTGCGACAAAGAGGTGGTTTTTTGAGCTGTATATAAATTGTCGAGCACCTGGCAGATGTTCCCAAATTGATTTTATTTCTGTGCAGATTAAGTAGCATGTAAAGAATGGACAATAGTTTTTGAGGCCCATTTTACCCTTTTTGTACAATCTGTCTCTAGTGTTAAATACATGTGTTACTTTTTTTCTTTAAATGTTTTTTTTTTTCCCGTAACTCCTTCCTTTCTCAGGTAAGATAAATCGTGGCTTCTTGTTTATTGAAGTTACGCTGTATTTCCTCTAAAATCTGTTTT
The DNA here is from genome assembly GCA_013397845.1 of Melanocharis versteri. Classification (NCBI taxonomy): domain Eukaryota; kingdom Metazoa; phylum Chordata; class Aves; order Passeriformes; family Melanocharitidae; genus Melanocharis; species Melanocharis versteri. Next base: position 731,678 of record VZTG01004161.1, read on the forward strand.
TCTTAAGGAGAAGGAGCTACTTCTTGAGCAGCTTAAAAAATGTACCATCATTATGGTTTTTTTTCCTAAACGCATGTGATTCCAAATAGTTGTAGGAATCAGACTGGTAACAAACACAGACTGTGGATGATAGCAAGATGGTTTTCAGTAGGTTGTCATACACAACAAAGGGAAAAAAATGAAGCTCTCATTTTTTTGAAATTTGTTGTGAAAATGGGAGGCATTTTTAGTGGTTGGAACTGGTTTCTGAGTGATTGGTGAAATAACATTAAAGGTTGTATTCTCTTCAAGTCACTTGAGTTCGTGCACCAAAAATACATGATGAAAGAAAGCATCTGTCCTGTGTGGGGTTTGCTGCCTAAATGAATAACATGTCATATGATCTTTCCCAAGGGGAAGCTGAAGAATCCTAAGCAGGTCATGAAATAAAATGAGCAATTATCATTACTGGTGTTCAGCTGACTAGTTCAAGTCAGAAGCATTCCTTGTTTTTAGATACATTTCACTCATTTATGACTCCTTTTTCTTTCTTCATCACCTCTGCAGCAACTCTTGCAACGTATATCATACTATTTTATTCATGTGAGTTCAGTGTCAATAGCCCCAAACTGAAGGATTTTACAGTTTTGCTTTTTTTTTTGGTTGAAGTAGTACAAAATGTCAAAAATTAGAAGGAAGGTCACAGTGGAAAATACCAAGACCATATCCGATAGCACATCCCGAAGACCCAGTGTGTTTGAAAGGCTTGGACCCAGCACTGGAAGTACTGCAGAGGTGAGTTGTAAAAGTGTTCTTCTTTTCCTCCCCACCCCAGCATCTTCTTTTCCAGGATTTATGTGGTGGGAAAGAGTAGCTCACAAGCACCAAATGCTCACATGTTACTGATGTTAAGTAAGGTGAAAAGAACTCCTTAACTAAGCATGGATGTTCAACATGCTAATACTAGAACTTTCAAATACCGTGTGTTGTGCCAGCTTCTGGATGGAGCAGTAGTACTGTGCATATTAATAATATTTCCACCAACCTAAATTTTTCTCTGCCAGACCTTATGCTCATTGTTGATTTTTTTTTAATCGATTATATTACTGGTGGACAGAAATTACAGATAAATGGGACTTAATGTGGAGTCATTTGTTTGTTCTGCCACACTCACACCGATGGTATTTCCAGAAAGGAGTGTGAAATTCACCCAGTAATGTCTGTCTCTTAGACACAGTGCCGTAACTGGCTGAAGACTGGCAACTGCCTCTATGGGAACACATGTAGATTCGTACATGGCCCTTCACCACGAGGTAAAGGCTATAGCAGCAGTTATAGAAGGTAAATCAAGAACTCACTTTGAATTCTTCACATGCTGTAGGAAAATAGCTTTTGCAACTCTGTCTTTTGTTTTGTTGTTGTTTTTTTTTTAAGTGAAATGCTGTGGTGTGCCTAATTGTATGTTATATCAATAACCAATTGCCTTATGAAGCTGCTTAAAACAATTATTTTGCCAATGTGCAGGATTTTTGTGTGTATACAGCTTTAAAAAAATGAATGGAGTCCACTGGATGCAGATTAACTACTTATATTACTTGAAATGGGAAGTTCAAGTACCATAATACTTTTTGTTTTGGCGTAGTGTCACTGCAGCTTTCTGGTATACTTTTCTGTGCTGTACTAAAATGCTGGTTTGCAATTACTTACAGCAGTGCTCACACTCACAGCCCTTCTGCCTCTGCTATGTTGCGTGATGAATGTCCATCCTTTCTCTCCTGTTGTGAGAAGACACTTCTCTTTACAACGTAGCGTTGTGACTTTATGTATCAGATATAGAAAAATATCCTGTATTGTAGGGTGAGATCCAAAAAGTTACCTCATTTTTCAAAAGAAAATATTTTTTATTATATGTCTCTTTATATGTTACTAAAATTTAAACTTTTTTTCAACTGTCCTTCGTGTGGCATAACACCTAACTTAACTGAAACCAAGTATGGCAGTAAATTTGTAATATTCTTGCTGTAAAGGACAGAAAGATGTTATGGTTTTAGCATAGTATCTCTTTCTGTGAATTTACGATTCACAATTTACAAACAGCTATAATAATGCCATTATTACCTCTAGATTATGGGTGTGCACACTGAAGCATAGAAGTGTAAAGCAGCAGCAGGAAGGTTGGCATGAGGTTAGGGTTTTGTGTCTGGTTCCTTTTCCTATTCCTGTGGCATGCTCTTAGGATGATCTTGACTTTGCTTGTTTGATCTTCCATTGCTTCTAAGGTGGGAGCAGCTGATATACAAAATACATCACTGAGTTTAACGTTTCTGTTGGTGTGTAAGAGAATTTACTCTGTTCTGCTCTGAATGTTCCAAATGAATAAAATAAGTGATTTGCTGGTAGAGATTAGATTTTAAAACTGTTACAATGTCACTTTCTCCTTGCTTTCAGTGTTTGGAACACTCAGTGCGTAGTTCTGCTTGGCCATTTGAAGAAAAGTGACATTTCTTTTAATGATTAAAGCTGTGTTTCTGCTTCACTATCACCACTGACATTTAAGAAAAGTGTTGGTTTCCTCCTTCTTATTGCTAACTTTTTTACTAGGACGATATGAAAAAGTCAAAGGACAAATCTTCCTGCTTATTTGCTTGGCACATTCAGCATATAGTAAAGGTGTTCTTAAAAGTAAAAAGGGGGAGGAAGTCCACCACCCCCACACACCCCCCAAAACAGACAAATGAAAAAACCGTGCCTGTCTTCAAAAGTTTCCACTAAGAGCCCTTGGCCAGGCATAGAAAAAGCTGGTACATAATATGTACGTAATAAAGTGTTGGCATTTTCATGCCATTTAACATTAGAGAGATTTTCGTAAATGTTATCCAGGCGCTTCAAATGCAATTTTATTGGCTTCGTGCAAGCCAAGCTAATGCTGCTTCTGCATCAGTTCAGTTAAAGCAATACACTTGTTCAAGTACCTGGGATAACAAAATGGCAGCATGTCTGCATGTGTTCAGCCAGGCCTGCCAGGGAAGTCTCATCTGCTTTGCAAGGAGTTGGGTAGGACAAAGCGTGTCTTGCTGCCTTTCTGTCTTCATACCTGCTGCCTCAAGTTCCATTCCTGTCTGCGGTAAATCCCGTTGTTAATGGTTTTATCTGACCGTAATGTCTCCCACAGTTGAAAACATCACCAGACAGTAGGAAAACTTGACCTTAAAGTGTGAAAAAGATTGTTCCATTTTAGCACTAATGCTGCCTCTCACAGCATGAATTTAAATCTTGCCATAAAAATAGAACCTAGCATGTTTTTACATAAAGCTTACCTGATGATAATATTAAGAATTCAATATTAGACCTGCCTGTCTTCCTCACATCAGAATTAAGGAGATGCTAACTATGAGCGATATGTAAACATGCTATCCCATAAGGAATTTTGCTCTTTCTGCACTTGTAGCTTATTGGTTAGTTGCTTGGCTGTTTCCTGGCTGGTTCCTTCATGGGATTGTCAGGATCTATGCCATTGCATGGTCCTTTTCTTAGTCTGACTGATCCTCTTTATTTGGGATCATCACACTGCGTTTAAAAACCAAACCAAGCCAGCAGTCGTGTTAGGAAAGAATGTATGGATTTTGAAAGTTTCAAATATCGTAGTGTGGGAAACTGAAAAACAGGGCAGTGTTTCTTGAGCAATTATGATATGTACATGATACACCAATAATGGTCATTTGCCTCTATGCACACGTGTGCTCTCACACAGGTACACAGAGGTATCCTCAGGTAGGTGTGTTGCAAAGTGTGCCTGTTGCTTGATACTTGTTCCTGACACTTTAAGAAGTACAGGACCAAATGGAGGCATGTTATGAATGTGCATTTCCTAAATGCTGTTGAACATGGAAAACTACTGTTGAAGGAAGTAATGCTGTTTAAAATCTGCCTTAAAATTTGAAATGAGGGAATTCTGCATTTTAGGCCTTATTTAAAAGATGGGCTGAGCTCAAAATATTAAAAAGAAATTGCATAGTACGTTTTGTGTGAAAGGTTCCGGCAGTTGCAGTCTAGCCACGTTATCTTAAACTGCAGAGATAAATTGTTATGTTCTGTTGAAGTTCAACAGTGAGCATTCCCTGGAATAACCACAGATCCCTTTTGGAGTGGGCTGGGTGAAAGATATGTAGAAATGAAGCTGTGGTGCACATAAAAGAAAAATCAGATAGTAGACCAGCTTGTTTTTCTGTGCATTTAACCAAAGCATCTGAAAACAGTCACGGCATCCTGAGTAATTATTTCTTAAAATTTCACTAATTGTCAGTCGTATTTTGTTAGATTTTTTGGAAGGTTGATGTCTTTGGGGAAGGAGAGAGAGGGTGATTACCATGACTTTGCTTTGGTGTTCTAAAGCTGAAAAAAGCTGACCCAGTAACAGCAAAACCAAACAGAGAATTGACCAACAAACCCCTGCCCTGAATGTGTACCTTTTAAATTTGTGTGGGTTTTTTCATAATTTTATAGTATTTAAGTAGATTTGAATAGCGTTTTAGCAAAATACCTTTTTTCCAGCATGGGAGGGAAGAAAAAAATTGAGGGTGAAATGGTTTGGATATTTTGTTTTTTACTCCAGCCTATATCTTATAAAAGAAATATTAAAATATCAGATGTCACTCTGTAAGGTACATGAGCTGCATTCAGTGCAAGTTCTCTTTCAGTGCTTTCCCCTTTAACTAATGGGATTTTTTCCTGAAAATGTTCCTCTTGAGGAACAATATTACATATACATTATTGATAATCTTTCTGCCTTTTAACTTAATTTTCAGTTTCACTAATCCAAATCCTTTGTATCGTAGCTTAAATATTTTTAAAAATTAAGGTGTTGAATTGCACTTTAATACTGAAAGACAGTCTATTTGTTGAGGTAGCTGATGGTTGGAATGCTTCAGAGAGTTTTGGTAATGTAAAGAATTACCTTTTTAATATGTCGGGAGGGGAAAAATACTTTGAATCATAACCTTTACTAAATCCAGACACTTTAAAGATCATATAGTCATGCATGCAAAGAAGATAACTTGTTTATATTTGTATGCCGGATATTATTTGATCCTTAGTGATGAAAAAAGCAGAGCTCTACTCTTCCGTACAGTTCCTCTGATCTAGATTGACCTGTGCTTGCAATTTCATGGAGAATTAAATGCATTTAAAAATGAGAGCAGTCACTGGTCTTTTTCTCTGTAGGTCCTCATACATTTAACCTTATGATGCGGTTTAAAGAATTAAATATAGGAAACAGTGCAGAGGAGGAAATGGAAAAAATGACTTTTTCAAATATGTGCACATTGAAAATAAAATGGTATTAAATAAAATTTTTGTATGCATTGACTGTGAAAGACAGTTTATCCTTTATGTATAATGTGACAGGAAGAGTGGGAGAAATTACTTACTCAATGGAAACTGATTGAGTCTGAAAAACAAAAGAAAAGCAAATTTCATTATTCATGCAAGTACAATTTCATTACCTCTAAGTTTTCGAATCAAATAAGACAACATTAGTATCTGTTTATGATTCTCTAGTGTCAGCTAGTAGGCACAGATGTAGTACTTCTATACAACCATTTCACAGAAGAATCTATAATTACAGCTAACAGCCATCACTGAAGTACTAAACTCAGTATCAAGCCAAATGTATATGAAGAGAAAATTTGTTTTCTTGAACTGAAAGATCATCTGAAAAAGCTCCTACATTCCCTTAGCTTAGGAATTTTTTGAATCATAGAATCACAGAATAGTTTGGGTTGGAAGGGACCTTGAAGATCATCCAGTTCCAACCCCCTTGCCATGGGCAGGGATGCCTTCCTCTAGACCAGGTTGCTCAGAGCCCCATCCAACCTGGCCTGGAACACTGCCAGGGATGATGGGGCATCCACAGCTTCTCTAGGCAACCTGTGCCAGTGCCCCACCAATGCAATGGTTGTTGTCTTTTAATCCATAAGGGGTAAATGAATTTATGAATCCATACTGAGAGGTGACAAAATTATAGTAGCGTAGGATGTTCCTCCTCCCATTCCACGTCACAGTCACATCTTTTACAGAAAATATATCGTAAAGGTGCGTGAGTAGTAGAGTTCATCCATTATTTTGTAATTAAATAATGAAATAATTGTATTACTGCAACATGGAAAATGGAAGAGGCCTCCAAGAGTTAATTTCTGGTTCATGGTCTTGGAACCGTGTTTTCTTGTGTGGCAGCCTCACAGGTACCATGTGAGGATGGTGCTTGGGTTATGTTACCTCTGCTTGCAGACTTCATCCACATTCAGAGTTGTGCTTCGCTGTGGCTGTCATTGCTAGTTTATAGTAGTTTGATTCTGCATTAATTGTGGTTTTAAATATATATATGTGATATATAGAGAGAGATGCTTACATTTATGTAATATATATAAAAATTGTTGCAGCTTAGAATATGGAGAGGGCTAAATCTTGAAATATTTGTAGGAACCATTGTGAAACGCATTTGCATGATGATCAGAAAAAGGTTATTTGTTCTTGATAGGATCACCTGAAGCTGATGTAGAGTAGTAACTGAGTCATGCCATAGATACATACAAGTAATTTTTCTTATTAAAGTTAAGTCTTCCTTGACTTTCTGAAAGGGCTGGGGTTTTTATAATGCCTAAGCCCTTCAGAATGGAATATTTTTGTACTCATCCACTTTGCCTCTGGGTGGGAGGTTTAGGTTTTTCTGCATATTCTAATAAAATAATAAGTAAAAGATCATATTCCTTTAAAAATAATCCCATAGAACTGGTTATATTATGTTTCTGCATTATACAGGTCACCAGAAAGACCCACTGGAGATCTTCGGGAAAGAATGAAGAACAAACGTCAAGATGTTGAGGCAGAGCCACAGAAACGAAGTACAGAGGAATCGTCCTCTCCTGTTAGGGTAAGAGTGGAGTTTGCAGAACTCCAGAATCCCTCAGTAGCAGTTGGGCAGTGTGTCCTAGAAACCTTATCGTTGTGAGTTGTGATATTGAAAATGTTTTAAGGAACCGATCATTTTGTACATAGCGTATCACATTTTTTGTTATGAAGTGTCTTAACAATTGTACTGTTTTGCAATTTTATAGTGCTTTCTGGTCTTTTGGTTCCCAAAGATTTTATAAATCCCACAGACTTAAAATGTGTTATAAATACTGATAAACAGGTATTTAATAACAGTGCAGACTCTTTGATGATCACCAAGAAAGTGTATTAACCATGTTTCAGTCATCCACTATTTTTCCCCCAACACTAATTCATATCTCGTGTATACATGCATCCTGACTTAAGTTGTTCACCCCAAATTTGCTTTTGATGAAACCATGCGGTTGCTATTGTGCTGGTTCGTTTTGCCTTCCTCCACACATACTCATCAGGCACCCCAACTGCTCACTTAATGGATTTTGCAAAAAATTCATTATTGTACTCACTTTGTAAACATCTTTCTGCAACCCTGTGGCCCTCAAATATCAAAATTTAATTATTTTTAAATTGTGTTACCAGCTCCTGATATTACAAACAAATAGGGATAGAGTTCATAGTGTGACTCTGTACCTGTGTAGCAATAGCACCACTGTATTCCTGCATCATGTTTAAGACCATCTTCATATGAATAATTTTTAAAAGGTTTTATTTGTAAAAAATCAGTTTTGCTTCTGCAGGTATTAACAATATTCTGTCATTTCCTCTTGGTCTGTTCCTACTTGCTGTGTAAAATGAATTTTTTATGTCAGCTGTAAATAAATCAGCAGCAGCTGCTATCATTAAATTTAACAGATGGCTTACCTTCCAATCATGTTTTCAGTTGCTGTTAATTTGTGTAAACTCTCAATCTATTTATTGAAATGTGTTTCTTTTATTTTCTAATAGTTTGAATAAACTGTTCAGTTATTGAGTACATGGTTGGTGGGAAAATTTTTTTTTCCAACCGTCATTAAAAATTTGCTGTGACTTCTGTCCTGGTGCAACTCTAATTTTGATGTAATTCTTAGTTTTGGTTACTTAACCTTGCTTTTTATAGTGTTCTCTTAATGTAATAATAAAATACTCTTAAACAACTAAAACCCAAGTGAAAGTGAACTGGAAGCAAGAATCTAGAGGAATTGGAAAATTAGTGTTGAAGTATCAAAGAATTATTTCTAGATTAAGCACACGGCAGAGTAAAAAATGCTCTGCTTCAATCTCATAAGATGGAAGATTGAGGAAACAGCTGAACTTTTGTTTTAGTTCCATGGAGGCAACTCTCAAAATACAGGATATCAAAGAAAATACTCTGGAACAAATAGATGAAGAGGGACAGTCGTCAAGAGTTGGTTTGCAAAGAACCAGGATATCTAAAAGGACAGAAGACTCAAGTGACTGAACTGCTAAGAAAAGTCTTGCTCCATTGGTAGAGCTACTGTTATGGTGGAGATCCAATGTGTGATGTTTCCATAATTTATTAAAGCTTTTGGGATAACAGCAGACCTGGATAAGAAAACTTTGAAGTAATGAAAGGTAGCTTGTTCCATAAGAAGTTTCGTAATTTTGGTTAAAAATAAATAAAAAGACAAAAGACAGATCAGAAACATTCCTGCAGACAAAATCTGAGCTTCACCAGACTACTTGATGGAAACTTCGATGGGGAGTAGTGGTTAAGAGAGAACTGCCTGACACAGGTCAAACCTGTTTTGAAACAAGGCTTTTGAGGCATATATATAGGTAGTCAAAGAATAGCAGGTATAGTATTTTAGGTTTAGAAGCCAGCTAAGGGGAAAATTTTAGATTAATTAGAAGTTGAATTATACAGAATGCTATCATAATTCATTTAAAGAACTATAATTTTAAAGAATGTAGGAAAAATGTGGGCATCTCAAATGTCAAACTTTGCAGAAGTTTTGAAAATGTTACTTGAGATTACTGAGGTCTGAGGAATGCCACAGGGGTTGGGAAAGATAGTTTGTGGCAGTACAATGGCAGATGAAACTTGGTGTTGGCAAGTGCAAGGTAATGCACAATGAAGAAAGTATTTAAAACAAAAGATGAATTAATTTTTTAAAAGTAACTGAAACCATGCAGGAGAAAAATAAGTTATTGTGGACAGCTCAATGAAACCATGTGTTCAAAGTGAAGTCACAGCTATAGAAGCAAACACTCAGGTATATAAGAATGAAATAGAAAATGATCATTAATATGCTGTAGAAATTCATGGTCCAATTTTATATGAAATGCTGTTTGGTTGTCATCACCTGTATGCAAGAAAATACAGTCAAAGGTCTCTTGAAGTGGGCAAAGAGGTGAGAAATAAACTGGTGAGAAGAAAGGACGTGGGATGAATGCATATAACGTATGTTTGAGAGAATGTAAGTTAGATGCGTCATATTCATACTTTATCCCAGTAGAAAGAGTGGCAAATTTGGAAATGACAAGGGGAAATGCTGTTTACGTTATCTATTACAATTCTACCTGGTTGCCAGAAGATAGAGACACAAAGCTGAATAGGTTCCACAAGAAGCTGAGACAGTATAACTAGTATAAAATCTTTTCAGAAGAGATTCTTTATTCTTTGGAAACATAAGATAACTAGTACAATCTATATGTATTTAGTAAGAAACTTCCTATGTGGGCAGTTTATAGACTATATCCCTTTTTATTTCTTCATGCTTTGTACTATTATTTGCAGAGACAATATGCTGTGTTGTGTGGACACCTACATTGAACTCAGTTGTTTCTGTGTTTCTTGGATTTGTGTTTGGAATTACTTCAGCGCTGTATGTTAGTGTATGAATTACACAAATCATTAGATAAGGTTCCTGCTGTTACTGTGTTCAGTTGGATATTTTTATATTAATTTTTTCTCCGTATTATGAGAAGACAGTTACATTGGTGTGTATGAAGTATTATCTAAAGTCTTAACCTGGAAGGTGTGTGTGGTTTGGGAGAAACAGTGGGAGGAATTTAATGTACATTTAGGAAGGTTTTCGTAAGGAATGCATATCACTTGTTTCATATCTGTGGTTTTTGATACTGTAGCTTTTAACTGTTTCCACTGGAAATAGGACTCAGCATTGCCTTCCATCTCTGACATGGGAACAATATCTCTTAATGTCAGGGGAACTTCAGATTCATTTTCTTACGTGTTTCTGTAGCGTGGTAGTAGTTTACACTATAAAGATATTATACCTAGAGCAAAGTAGTACTGTGCTTGCCCAGAAGGGTCTAGCTATAATACACGTAACTCACAGCAGGTGTAAAGGAAGCTGTGCTTAGGAATGAGTTTATTTTGCTGCTGCATGTACATGTGCAACCTGATAAGGTTGAAACCGACATTTCTGCGATGCAAGAATTGTAGGTTGTGTGAGTCTTCTATTCTTGCCATCGGTGTTGGCAAAGTAACGCTTCTTGGCTAGAAGCATGCTTTACAGATTGGATGAGTCCTTTTGTGCTTGGCCAGGCTTTTCTGGCAGTATTGGGAAATTTATTCAAGTAGACATCAAGTCTTGTGCTGTAGAGGGCTGATCACATGGGCCATGGAACTTCAACTTAAGTAGACATTAAATTAAATAAAATCTCACAGAAGTCAGCCATAAGGTCATCCGTTTTTCCCTTTCTTACGTGGCATCTCTCCTGATCATCAACGTGAAACTGTAAATATCTATCCAATACCTGTTATGTTTAGCTGTGAGCATATACCTGAAAAGAGCGTAGACAAAGTCATTGTTTCCTCTTAGGACAAGCCATGAGATTTTTTTTTTAGTAAATAAATACATAATTATGAAAGTCTAATGTTTCTCATCTAGTAAATGGCATTTTTTCAGAGTTTGCAGAGAAATAGTTAACAAGAGTGACTGAAGTGGATATGTGGCATCTTCAAGTACAAGTGAAAGACATGCTATTGTCCTTTAGGACCTTAACTTACTTTATTCTTGGCTTGTTAAGGGAGACACAAAAAAACATGTACAGAATGTCTATAAGGATATGAAGGAAATATTTCACCCCTATAGTATGAGGGAATCAAATGTGTTACAAGTGTAACTAATAAAATAAAACAAATATGTTCAAGATTTTTCAGTGAGAAAAATTAAGTATGTGTTCTAAACCATCATAACTTAAATTCTTGATTTGCATGCCCCAGGAAAAATATACTCAACTTCTAAATTGATACTTGTTTTTCAGGATGCAGTGTTGTCAGAATATTTTTTCTTGACAACTAAACAACATTTAGTATAAAATACCATGCTTCCCATATATTCAGTATTTCAGTTTGATAGCTGTTTTTGTTCTCAGTTCTTCTGTAGAAATGTGATTGTGCCACTACTGAATCTTTCCACTGAAAGAAAATACAGGCTCTTTCAAGATGCTTGTATTGGCTTGTAAGTTTGAGGAGGTAGGCATGATACCTACAGGTTGTGTAGTATTTTTAACACAGGTTATTAAATTGGACTTGAAGCATTGACTTGCTGCATGTTCTTTGTTGACAAGTTATGTGATGATTTGCTTTTGAGAGGTTTTTTTTAAATCGGCATGGAGAGGTTGTCTTACTGTTCATATTTCAGTTTGCTAGTAAGAGGTAGTGTTGAATTAACATATTTAAGAAATTACAGTTTTGTTAGTTTATGTTGTAGGAATTAGTTGAAGTATATATCAGAAGTACACAGTTCAGTAGAACAGATGTGACCTTTGTAGGGGGTGGGCTAGTAAAAAAAGTGAATAGTCTTAAGAAAAAAAAAAAAGAGTGGTTGCAGGGAAGGCTTGTTATACTTACATATCTTTAGATCTCATCAGAGTAATTTTCTCTTAAAGTAATTTGGTTTGGGGCATAGTACATTTCTGGCCCGTAGACTGAAATGCCTTTAGTACATGTTGAGACGATGGCTTAGTGGATGTAGACTTGTCTGCAGTTGATGTCAGCAGCCAACATGACTCAGTAAGTTATGACCTTCTGCATCATTTTAGAGATCTACATCATAAAACTAGAGATAAGTTTTTAGTACTGCTAATGAATAAAAAAGAATAGTTGAATTTTACTCATTTTTGAGTGACTCTCTGCAATTTTATGCTGTTTCCTTACTGTGTTTCTAAGGTGATGTTAAGGTTTTAAAATAAGTCAAGATCTAAGTCCCAATAAGGAATAGCTACTGAAATTCTCAGGCATCTACTTTTCTTGGTGTAAGTTTCTCCCACATACCAACTTTATTTGGGAAAGAATCCCCAAAAAAAACAAAAGAAGGCACTATGAGAAATGAGAACAAAAGGGCTATAGGAAAGACTTTGCTGTTCTGGTTTCCTGTTTAATAAATTAACCTGAGATACTTCTAAGCTTGAATTTTCTTCCTTTGCTAGTAGTGAAGAAACTTTGTTCTGTATTCCACTTGAGCCCAGGTAGATAATTTAGAGAATGTTGCTTCAGCAGATGCAGAGGCACAACTGTGTAGCTTTATACTGGAATTTAGCAGGGGCACAAGAGCAGCACAGCATCAGTTGACTTGAAATTATCTTTTTTCTTGTAAGGCTAGTCTCTGGTTTTCTTAGTTGTTCACAGGGCCATCTGCCACATGGAAAATGGGTGCTACTGCATTAGTTAGACTTGTCTTGGAGACGGTGAAAGTCAAACACAAAGCTATCAATGGAACTTGATTCCATTGTGTTGCTTTAGAATTTTTTCACTTTCTGCCAGCCATGGGTCTCCGGGATTTTTAATAATATTATCTCCTCCCTCTCCACATTCTTCATCCTCTGAAGAGTTAAATGAGCCTCCACTTTTGAGGCTCATCTGCCTTGCATATAAATATTCTTATTTACAGCTGAGAATTCTTGCTCAAGCTGTTAAAATTAAACTCTTTAAATGTTCATTTAACTTCTGGTCTTTAGAACTTAATCTCTTCTTTCAGTGCCTGTTTAAAAACTTTATTCTCTGATGTGTGCTTGACTCTTGCCCTGCCTAAGCCTTCTTATTTTAGGAATCCTTTCTTCTCCTTTCCTCATCTGCTATTTGCATTCTGATTATATGAAATTGCATTAGGACATGTAGCCTGTGGAGTCTCTGCTTGTTTAAGAAGGTATTTGTTCAACAGGCTAAAGGGGAAGATGCTTTTTGTACTATGAAAAAACCCCAGCCAAAATACCATGTAAAATACACCTGCTTCTTCAGGCTTCTTTTAAAATATAGTTGTTTACTCTAATGTGGCATTTTTCCCTTTATAGAAAGAGTCTTCACGAGGAAGACATAGAGAAAAGGAGGATATCAAAATTACAAAGGAGCGAACACCAGAAAGTGAAGAGGAGAATGGGGATTGGGAAACAAATAGAGAAGGTACGTATAAGGTATTGAACTAACAGTCCCCTGACACCTCAAAGAACTGAGATTTCTGGGCTGTGTGTCAAGTGAAATGCTTCAAGATTTGGTTTCTAAGCAGAATACTTTCATGCAGTAGCCATTAATTTTTTTTTTTTTTGAGGAGAACAAGTTATCTGAGTTGGACTGCTACAGTGGTTAAACCAACTAGCTTTAAAAACACAGGCTTTTTTTCTCTTTTGACTACTCAGGCAACAAGGAATTTAGGTATAGTCCACTCCATGGTGAATCTTTCACATTAAGGTAACTAGATGAATCCAAGTTACATCTAAAGTAATTTTGGAACTGGTCAGTCTGAGAAAAAGGTGTGACTCCTTTGAATTCAAAAGTCAGCCATTTTTGTTGTGTAATTTCTAATGGTGTAAACTATAACTGTCATTAACAAGGGCTCCATTAGAATAATAACAGTTGAAGGTGGATATAGTGAAATACTTACATTCAAAAAATAATTGAAGGATGCCAAGTGTCTTACATTACATTCTGTGGTCACTTTTGTATGTGCGTGGGAGTTTTTCGGTTTGGAGGTTTTTTTAGTACTTACTAGGTGGTTTCATTGTTGATGTAGGCAGTTTTCTTCTCTCTGAAGTTTCACCTTTGTCATAGTCCAAGTTCACCTGGTAGTGATGTTATAGCAGCTTCTATTGAACTGTGGTGTCTCTGTAGTTTTCTAAGTGTCTGTGTTTCAGTAGTTACAACACTGCAAGAAAAAAATGGCAGTTCTGATCCCGTCTGAGGGAATTCAGATATAATGAACATATTTGCAATGAAGTGCACTGCAAGTTGTAGGGTGGAGCTCCTTGGAAATGTCATTAACTAGGGAGCTTTTCAATACTGTGTGCTAGAAGTGTTGCAGGTCCTGTTTTGCTGTGTCTTAGGCACAATACATGAATAGAAAAGTAGCCATAATACATATTCGCTCCTTTGTAGATTTTTTTTTTTTTAAGAAAAATTGATCTATGACATGTATACATGGAAATAAAACCTGGCTCAAAGAAGTTTGGAACACAGAAACCACAAGTTCTGTATAAACATATAGTATGAATGTCTTAAGTCTTAGACACTGGGACTTTCATCTTGAGAATTCAGCTTTTTTTTCAAAATAGTGTCAATTGTGCATATATGGATGAAGTAGAATTACTGTCAGTTAATTTCTAGGGAATGCTATATAAGGAGTTGGATAGACTGAGAAAGAACCTATGCTGTTAGGTGCTGCACCTTGCTCTGAACTGTTCCCATGCACTCATGACCCATGAAGGCAATTTGTAGACTGAGTTTAGTTATTGCAAAACCTTTTATTAGTTCCTGTATATAGGAAGGGAGTGAAAGCTAATAACTTTTTAATGAAGTCATCTTTTCCCTGACAGATATTTTCCCAAAATGCTTTTGAGCATTAGCCATAAACAAAATTAATGTAAACAGAGTGAGTCAATTCAATTTTCAGTAAGATTTTGGTTGCAAGGTTGGAAGCTTATGACATTAACTGTCCATGACTTAATGAAAAAGTGAGAGAAATAGAGCTTTTTCAGACGTGAAAACCAAGCAGTGATAATGTTGTAAAACCAGATGTAAGCTCTTGAAGAGTATGTTTATCCAATGAAAGGGTTCATACAGAACTCTTACTTTAAAATCAATCTGTACATGTAATTAAGTAAGTGTATCAATTAATTTATAAGACACTGTATTAAAATCCTTTAGTATCATGGATCACTGTATGAATCTGTTTCATGTGAGTTCCCCAGTTAAGTAGTGCTCTACATATTTTTGGTCTTTGTGAAGACACACAGTTTTAATTTTTTTTGTTATTTAAATATAAATAAGTGTCTTAATGTGTTTCCCTTGCTACCTCTGGTGAATGTCCGTGAAAGAAGTTAAGGTGTTCTTCTTAATGAAGTTTAAGAGTTGAACGTCAGGTTGTATGGAGCTAACTGGAGTTACTTTAGGTTTGCACACATAATTGGAGAAGAAATTTGGCATTCATTCCTTGATCCGTTCATGCAGTGCTTCAAAGTCATGGAAATATTTATGCTTTGCATCCAGTATGCTAAATGTTACTGTTATATTTTTCATAAGAAATTGTCTTCTAATCTGTTTACTTTTTTTTTTCTTTAAATAAAGACTCTGATAATGGAGATGTTAATTATGATTATGATCATGAGCTGTCTTTGGAAATGAAGCGCCAAAAGATTCAGAGAGAACTCATGAAATTGGAACAAGAAAACATGGAGAAACGAGAGGAAATAGTAATTAAAAAAGAGGTTTGTATCATGTAAATGTGAAATAAAGAAGAAGTCATGAGCCAATTCATAGGCTTCTAATTGTTTCTCAGAAAACTTAAGGTTTTTGGGCAACAAATGCACTGTTGTGGTACCTAATAGTAAATAACTGGCACCTCTGTAATTAGTAGGTGACGTGAGTACTAGAAGAGTGTATCTGATCCATCATCCTGCAAAATAACCAAATTTTCTCCTTTGTGAAGTCAGCTGTTAAATGTACGATTCAATGCATTTTAGTGTTGCAAAACTAGTAAGATATGTAACAGAAAAGATGTGTAAAAGAAAACACAAGGCATTTCCCAATCTCATTTTCCAGCTTGCCTTGTAGTGACAGAGTAAAGGAGAGTGACAGAGACATAGGTGTGTTACAAACCCTAAAATTTTAGGGAAGATTTTTTTTAAAATCCTCCAAGAATGTCTGTCTTTTTCAGACAAATGTGATTGTTAGTTGTGGGCATACTGATTTTGTACTTTTAGTTACAGTTTTTGTAATGTATTACAGAGTGCATCACCTTCTCTTCCGGCATGCTTTATCTGTTGTCTTCCTTTTATGGTGTTCTTTGCAAACAATGTGATGAGGTTGAAGTAGAGATGTACATGGTTAAGATCTCATACTCTCTCTCTCTCTTGCTGAATTCACATATTTTACACATATATCAGCATACAGTTACACTTTTGAGTGTCAGTATCTTATTGGTTAATTATATTCTTTCCCTCAAGATTTCTCCAGAGGTGGTTAGATCTAAATTATCACCATCGCCATCACCACGAAAGTCTAGCAAATCTCCAAAACGAAGATCCAGTCCCAAATCATCATCTTCAGCTAGTAAGAAAGACAAGAAAGCATCTGCTGTCCCTTCACCACTTTTGGAGCAGCAGAGGTCAGTATGTAGATACATCTAGCAAGAGAGTTAAAACAGAGAACCACACTTATATTTATTACTGGAGTTTTCATAATTAATGTTTTCCATTTTCCTTGCTTTCAGTGCCCTTGATTATATAACTTTAGGAGAAGATCTCTAAATTGTGCCTTGTGAATCATCTTACGCAGAAAATTGTTATATGGATGTAGTTGTCAGTTGATTATTTTCATGGTTTACAAGCAGGTCTTTCCTCTTTGAATCATCAGAGTGTTTGGGAGATGATGAGAAAATACAAACCATTGAAAAGTGGAAAACACTTTTGTTTGAAATGCTGCAGCCTGTGAAGCAGCCTCTCTAAACTGAAGTGTTTAAAATTTGACCAGCTGCACATTCCGCTGATGTTGCATATTACTGTTCAAGATCTAATGCGTGACTTTCAAGTCAGGGAATTTCTCAGAATTCAGGAGAGGATAAGAATTGAGGGATGTGGAGGGGCAGGGAAGAATTAAGGATAAAATATGTAGAAGTAAGAGGATGTTAACTGGGTGCTGTGCCACTGAAGTCAATCTCCAAAACCTGTTTCTAAAGTTCTTGCTGGCCACAAGATGTTTTCAGTTGTTTGCAGCTTTTAGATAGGAAAGAAATTCCTGCAGCAGTGTAACCAGACACATCTGTATCTGCCGAGTTAAAATCCCCTTTAAAATAGGGGTAGAACAATCTTGTTTTCTGCTACAGGAACGGTATAGCATGTGCTGGTATGCTGCTGACATTCAGTATACCGTGATACCTAGTTGATAGGGTGGTAAATTATGTGGATATTATACTATTTCATATTGTGAGATGAATATTCAAGAATGTTTAGATGCTTCATCCTATCAGGTAGTTAACATTAAATTGAAAACGAGTAGTTCAAGTAATTTTGTGTATGTGGTTGTGGGGTATTGCATTGCAGAAATGGGAGTCTAAACAGACAAGGTACTGTATGGTTTTTGTCTTCTGATGTGCGCAGTTCAGTAAGGGTATTTTATCTTTGAAAACTGGTTCTGTCTGAACAAGAGCAATTCCTGGTTTTGTTCACTTCCTTCAGAAAAAAAAGGTTATAAATCGAAGAGCTCAACATAAATTTTTACCATCTCTATTCACCTTTCTGTCAAGTTTGGCTACTGAATGGTGCTTGCTAGTGGAGTTGGTAAATCCTGTCCTAAAAGCTTCATGGCCTTTTATGTTATAACTTTCCTGTCAACAGCTGAGAAATTATTGTTTGAAATAGTTGTCAGCTCTTCATTTTTATACCCCCGCTTCCTGTTAATTTCTCTCTAGGAGTTCTAAAAGTAACCAGAGTAAAAAGAAAGGTCCTCGTACCCCTAGCCCTCCTCCTCCAGTACAAGAGGAAACTCCCCTGGGGAAGAAACACAAAGAAAAACATAAAGCAAAAGAACGTTCAGAAGAAAAGGCAAGGGAGGTGAAAGAGCGAGGGCGTGACTTTGAAAGGCACAAGGAGAAAAAAGAGAAGCAGAGGTAAGTTATATTGCATTATTAGCTTTTAACTGTAATATAACCTTGCTTTTAAAGTTATCTTTTATAGAACACTGAATAATAAGGGTGGTTTTACCTGCTTTGCCAACAACCTTTTCAGTACTCATGAAGTTATTTTCAGTGTGTTATGTAGATGGGTTGATAGATGGTAACTAACAGATTGGTAGGATTTAATTACGTAACTTAGTAAGTTTGTAAAATGCCCCTTTGAAAGATTCATTACTTCTCAAGAATTTGGACCTTCACCAGTGGAACAAGTTGTTTGCCAAAATCTTTATCAAAGTCATTCACTTGTTTGATTGTCTGCTTTTCTGAAATCTTAGAGGACTAATATCTTTAAAAATTGGCAGTGTGCATTTAAACTCTCTCTAATGTTCTGTAGGTTAAAGTATTTTTGAAGTAGTCAAGGGCTACTGATATTTTAGAATTGCTTCACTTTTGCATATATACATGTTTATATATTTAAAAAATTGGTGGACTACTATGACTGTTCCATTATTATCTGGAGCATACATGTCCACTTAAGCTGAAAGATACATGATCTGCATTTTTATGTCCTGTAGGGTACATCTTCTTAAGTCTTACTTTGTAACTGGCATAGCAGAGGCTAAGGATTAGAAGAGCAGTGAATTGTGTATTTTTAATTACACCATACTTTGAAGTGTTTTATTTCCCTCATGGTTGCACACTCTGTTACTGTAAGGAAGTCACAAGCAGTAGAAAAGAATATTCTAGGTAGTGCTGAAAGGATCAAGACAGTACTTGTCTTATCATTGTACTGTAATCAGCTATTACTGAGGTGACTACAGCCTTATATTTCACTCTTGGATTTTTGTCTTTTTTTTTTCCTCCTACATAATAAAAATGAAGTTGTAATGTCAAATCTCTATGAGGTACAGTCAGTGAAATAGTTGAAGGTTTTGACAGATTACTTTCATTCACTTGCTACTGGGATTAGCCTTTAAAAACGTGTCTGAGCTTGAAGCTGCTTAAATAAAGTTCTGATATTACAGAAATTTTTTAATAAGGTAGTGAAATATTTTTCTATTGGTAAGAATTCTGTTTTACTGCCACATGAAACGTTGGGTAAAATTACGAGAAGGTTTTTTTTTGTTTTACCGTGTTCTAGTTTTAACAGTCCAGTGTAGCAAGAAATTTAGTGCATATTTTGCATTCTTGAGTTTTGCTAGCTTAAGGTAATTTCATGTATGAAATTATAGTTGGAACAAATGATTGTATAACATAGCTCTTGATATTGTAATCACAGATTCTGTCTTGGAGGTGTTTGTAGTTTCTTAGAAATGTGCTTATGCCATCTTACCCCTGTTAAACAAGCTGCTGTTTATGTTTCCCAGGGATCCCTCTGAAAGCTCCCGTAGGCAGAAACGTTCTCCTAGTCCTGCAGATCACTCTGGCAGTAATTCTTCCCCTTCCAGGGAGTACTCACCACCTGCTGCAAGGCGAAGGCAAACCTCCCGAGCTCCAGCCAAGTCAACCACTCACAAACATAACTTCTCACCTTCTCGCAGGTGGGAGGTCAATTCCGTGGATTTTATTTCCATTAATAGTTCTAGTTTGGAAACTTCCTCTGTTGGTTTGACTACTTGTTTATGTGTCTGCTGTGAATATGTTTGTGCCTCAAACACTTGAGCTCTGAGACTTTTTTTTTGTTGTTGTTGAGTGACTACGCTGAGGGTACCTGTCATGTCAGGAACACAAGTCACGGTGAAAGTTTCCATATATCAGTTCCTCTCAAGTGTTTTGCTTTCAGATGGAGCTTCAGAAGTCTGATATGAGATATAGTCAGCCTGTTAGCCTTTGAGAACTTTTTTCCTTCCTAACATTCCCCTTTTTAAAAAGTGGAACATGGGAAAATCTTTTATCTTTGAGATGGGAAAGGGGCAGAGTGTCTCCATTCTAAAATGGGTAAAGTGATACACAGGTCCTGGTTCTGCACATCTTTCTTGAGAAGCAGGCACAACTGGCTAAACAATGCTGTACAAAGCTTCTTGCAGGAAGTTTTAGGGAATGTATCATACCTGTTAGTTCTTGGGGCTTGGAAAAAAATGTTTTATCACCCAT
This sequence comes from Melanocharis versteri, assembly GCA_013397845.1. NCBI lineage: Eukaryota > Metazoa > Chordata > Aves > Passeriformes > Melanocharitidae > Melanocharis > Melanocharis versteri. Next base: position 751,768 of record VZTG01004161.1, read on the forward strand.
TAAAAATGGAGTAGGCTCCTTATTTCGGTCTGGAAGAGTGTAAGCTCAGGTTTAGAATGGCAGTGCTAAATACTACTGTCGTCCCATGTTTGTATAGTGGAAGGCGAGGCATTTGAATTTTCTGCACCTCTGTTGAAGGGTAGGGGAAGCTCCAGATGTCATATATATTTCTGCATGCTGATAAAACGAGCAAAATAAAACCCATCCTTTCAGCAATCCAAAGAGTTGTAAGCAAAGTGTTTGGCTAATGTGGTGACTCGGTTCAGCTGGAACAACATTGGATTGTTTTATGGTAAATAACACTGATGGACATTTTTGCTGTATTGGATTCTTCATAGGGAAGAGAGTTCCTCCTGGAGCAGTAGTACAGTGTGTGCAAAATACTTCTGCACTCTTTTCTCTGTTTTTTAACTTACTCCGGTGTCCTGGTTTCAGCTGGGATAGAGTTAATTTTCTTCCTAGTAGCTACTGCAGTGCTGTGTTTTGGATTTAGTGTGAGAATAATGTTGATAACACACAGATGTTTTAGTTGCTAAGTAATGTTTACCGCAGTTTCCCACACCCTGCCAGTGAGCAGGTGCACAAAATGCTGGGAGGGAGCATGGCCAGGACAGCTGACCTGACCTGGCTAAAAAGATTCTGTACCATAGAACATCATATTCGGTGTATAAACTAGGGGAGTTGGCCAGGAGCTGCTGGTTGCTGCTCAGGGACAGGCTGGGCATAATTTGAGGTGAGCAGATGTGTTGTACATTGCTGTTATTTGGTTTTCTTCTTCTTCTCTCTCTTATCTCCCTTTTCATTGCTATAATTGTTACCATCATGATTATATTTTACTTTATTTCAGTTTTTAAACTGTTCTTATCTCAACCCACAGGCTTTACCTTTTTCCCATTCTCCTCCCCATTCTGCTGGGGGTGGGCGAGGCAGTGAGCAGGCAGCTGGGTGGTACTTAGTTGCTGGCTGGAGTTAAAGCATGATATATCCAGTATTTTGTTCATCGCTACCTGCTTGTACCCAGTGTTGTGCAAGGGAATGTTAAGCAGGGAAGATAAATCGGCCTTCTGCTAGAAGCTGGGAAGGATATTTGGATATTTTGTCTCCATACCATTGAAAACCTTCCATGCAAGCCAATTTTGGTAATCCTGTGTTTCAATATAATAGTTTCACAGGGAAAAATAAATGTAATCTTAGTTTAAAGACAATAAGTCATGAAAGTCTTTTGGATTATGTCAGTCATATCTAGCCCTGATAGGATTTTACCTTGAGTGCTTTGGAAATTTTACTACTAATTTCAGTTCATCTGTTTCGTTTGTATATGACTTGTCATCTTAGAGGCATGGCATGCAGGCTGCTCGGTTCCTCAAGAATAGTGAGATTTTTGAAGATACATTGTCCAAGTGTGGCTTTTTAACTTCCACTCTTCTTGTCATCTCTGAATTTTTGTTAAGTAGAAGGGAGTTGGGAGTTAAGGATGGTACATATTTCATGAAGAAAGATTCTTGCAGGTTACTTTGATGCTGATAAGTGGGAAAAAGCCCCACTACTGAGCCTAAAAGACTTGAAGTGTGTTTTTGTCCACATTAGTCATATTATGAGGAAATTTTTTACTGTTGTGTAAATTATCTTTAGTTAGTGATGGGATTTCAGAGATCAGAGATATTTTGTGTACATTTTCTTACTCTATCAGGTATGAGTTTTCCATGTTTGTGTAAACATTCACGTTTGCTAACATTTTAAGTTGCTGTGCTTACGGTTTTTCTGGCTCTAAGAATTGTTTAAAGATCAATCCTTACAATAAAAGGTGTTAGGAGTGTATAAGAAGGAGACACTGTTGCTTCGTAAAAAAATTCAATGCTGTTTTAAACAAAAAATCTTAGTTACACCTCGTAAAAATTTTCTGTGTAATTTTATTATGAGCTCCGAAAAGGATTTTATATTGAAGAAAACAATGGTTCTCGTTTGGGGATGGGAAAGATGATAATGATTTTTCTTCTGACCCCTCCTTCTCTTCCCCTATATTCTGGTAGCTATGTAATACAATTTTGATTAGGCAAATTTTTCGTGGGCATTAAATAAATGATAATAATTTAAAGATAAGCGTATGTTGAAAACATGTACTTGGCACCCTGAAGGGAGGCCAAGCTTGATGTTTTATAGAAACAGCACATACTTTCGGCAGAGGGTAGAGAATACAGAAATTATTTTAATTGCTTTTTTGTATGGTGTGTTAAGAACCTTTCAAGTCAAATTACTACACATGTGCCTATTTTAACTCTTCCTTGCAGGTCTGCTTCTCCATCAGGCCAGCATCATTCTCCCATATCCTCCAGACATCACTCCTCATCCTCACAGTCAGGCTCCTCTGTTCAAAGACATTCTCCTTCCCCACACCGCAAAAGAACTCCTTCTCCATCCTATCAAAGGACAGCTTCCCCGCCTGCAAGGCGGTCATCTTCCCCTTACCCCCCACACTCTTCCTCTCCACCTCAGAGGAAGCGAAGTCCTTCGAGACACCGATCTCCTGGAAGAGACAAGGGAAGACACGATCGTGATCGGACTTCACAGTCTCATGACAGGCGCCACGAAAGGCGGGATGGTATGAATGAAAAACAGCGCTTCAGAATCGTTTTTATTTGTTTGCAAATCGCATTTTGAAACTTGATTTTCAAATTGTGGCATTGTCTGCACCCATCCCAGTGGCTAGGGGGTGAAGAAAATACTGGCTGTGTTTACTCTGCCTGTGCTGGCTGTGCTGTTTACAGGTACTGTGTATTAGAGTACCCCTGGTAGAACTGCTTATGTAGGCTCAACTGATTGTGAAGGGGCTGTAGGTGTCTATGTAGGTATTCCTTGTGTGATGCGATGGTGGTGTCAGTAGGTAAGTGATTTTCACGGCAGGATACTCTTAAGTAACTATTACTCTTTTCTGTGAGGTGCCCAAATCCAGTCCCCACTGATTGCTGTCTGTTGTTTTTGTAATTGACATTAGGTGAGGTGTGTGTAAAAAACAGTCATTCCCTCTGGAAGCCTGAAGAGCTGTTTGAGCAGTATGCAATGAGCAAACACGCTGTTTGCCTCTAGAGATGGATTACAAAGAGTACGTGTGTCAGCTCTATTTGAGACTGGCTGTAAACTTACCTTCCTGTAGCAGTAATATTATAAATATATAATAAAAAAACCTCAAAAATGAAACACACCCCCAGACTCTAGCCAACAGATTGTAGCAGGGCATTGAGGCGTTACAAGTGGTCTAAATATACCACAAATTTTTCAAAAGTGTGTGTGTTTGTAGAAAATAAGAGGAATCTATGATTGGAGGAGTAATGACCCTACCTTAAAATTACTGAAGTGCGCTTGCTCTTTAGTATGTTTGACATTTATTTTTATTATACTTACTGTATTTTGAACGGATAAATATTTGTAGAGATTCATATTCACTATAAGATCTTTAAAACTTTCTAAATGTATAGATAGATAACCCAGCATGATCTTGTCCTACTTATGTATTAATTTTGATCCACTAAGTGTATTTTGAGTATGTTGTTTTAGTGTTATTTGTGTGCTAAATGTTTACTTGCTCTGCTTAAGGCAGGTTTATAACATTCTTCTGAACATTTTACAGAAACAAGAGGGAAAAGAGAGAAAGAAAGAGAAACAAGAGATGATCGTGATTATGACCAAGAGCAGAGTACCTCCAGGGACCATAGGGATGACAGAGAGTCTCGGGATGGAAGAGATCGGAGGGACACAAGAGACACCAGAGATCGGCGGGAGCCACGGGAATCCAGAGATACTCGAGACTCCAGAGACACGCGGGATTATAGCAGGGATACCAAAGACAGTCGTGACCAGAGAGACTCGCGCTCCACACGAGACTCCCATGACTACAGAGACAGAGAGAGTCGTGATGCCCATAAAAAGGATGACCAGTATCAAGATGACTTGCGCAGCTATGGAAGATCCCATGGCAGAGAGGAGAGCTCTCGTGCTGAAACAAGGAATGACTCTAGAAGTGACTCCAGAAATGAGAGCAGAAGTGATAGAACTGGCAGAAGTCGAGGCAGGGGTCCAGAATTATCTGACAAAGGTATTGCGTAATTTGAAAAATTCAAGTGTCCCTATCATTGAAGATTGAATATTTGCATTCATACTGCCTTGTTTGATATTTGATATGCAAGTACTGCCAAATAGTTCATGCTTTTAAAGCTGTGTTCAATTCTATTGTCATTAAATTAAAAACTGTTGTTGAAATTTATAGCACTTCTGTGTTCTCCATTAATTAAAGTGGCATAGCATTGGTATTCTGCCATCCCATTTTAAAACAAAGCCTAACACTTACATCACTTTATGGTTTCTGCAACCCTAGGTTTTCCCATTGGCTACGAACACAGTAAGAGGCTGATGTGGAGTGGAAAATTTATAGGGAATTGTGTGTCTCAGAGCCCTGAGCAGCAGGTTTCTTGTGCTCTTTCAAAAACAACTGCATGTCCTAGGTGCCTGAAAATCATCTTTCACACACACCCACCTCTCCCTGCCTCACCACCCTGCCCCATCCAATTTCCAAAAAGTGTGGCTTTAATCTTTAAAATGGTTTCTGAAGTCTGATGCATTTTTAATAAATAAAATACTACTACTACTACGACTAGTACTAATAATTGTTATTATTACTTTTAATAATCTACAAATTATTATGCTTTTTCAGGCTTGTTGTGACATTTTCATTAGGGAAATGACATACAGTTTTTACAGGGAGAATGATCTCTGCTTTCTCTGCTTATTCTTGCTGCACTGTCTATTAGCTTACAGCCTACTCAGAAAAAATGTGAATTGGCTTTTGGACTGATATTTCTAGTCAGGAGACCTTGCTCTATGACCTGGGGATGATGATTTAGAAAGTCTTGATTTTGCTGTTTGCAAGTAATAACTTTACGGTTAAAACATGTGAAATTTGAGTTGTTAAGTAGAGTTTGATGGTACAATCTTTATGTCCATGAACAGCTAATTAAAATTTATTAGATGTTAATACATCAGTTGGTATAAAATATCAGTGGATTTCCTTACGTATGGAAGCTCATGTTTTGTGTTGCTACATCTTCATCAGGAAGTCGGGGGACTAGAGGATCCCAGGTTGATGGTCACAGCAGTAGTGGAAACTACCATGACAGCTGGGAATCGAGGAGTAGCTACGCTGATCGGGATCGCTATGACAGTCGGGATCAAGCAAGGGATTCCTCTTTTGAAAGAAGACACAGTGAACGGGATAGGCGTGACAACAGAGAAAGAGGTATTTTAATGCCTATTTTTACACATACATCTGTAGTCAAATGTGCACATATGAATGTGTGTGTTTCACTCCTTTTTCTTCCTTGTTCTGCCCCCACACTGATTCATAAATTGCTCATCTGACACCACACACTGGCACTACTCCTTGATATAAGATAACTTCTGTAGTAAGATCTTTCATTGGCAATGTATGCACGAATGCTATGGCCTTTCTCCAGCCCTGTGGCTAGGCTTAGGCATCTTCTGTGTCTATTCATCCAAGTAGTTTTAAACAAGCTAAACTTCAAGGGATTTCATTGTTCAACTTCATGGTAAAATGTTTTTGTGTCCTTCTCCACTTCATGGTTCATAAGCGTGTTAAGCTTAGAGTCCATGTAAGCTTAGAGTCACGATTGTGTTTTGTTACTGGTTCTGTTTGTCTATATAGAAACATTGTGCTTTTGTACTGTAAGTTGCTTGGTGTGTTTTGGGGAAGGCCTAAACTAAACTGACAATTATGGACTGCTTGCTACTGAAGTAAGTGGCAGTTTAAATTTATGCTTAATTCAAAAATTTATTGTCTGGGGAATTTAATAGTGATGAGTGCTTTGCTATTGTCAATAATAATTAGCTAGTAAGCATTGATACAGATACCAGTGATCATGAAAATAGCATGCAAGACTTATTTTGACATAGTATGCGAGATGTCAGACTTCTGTACTGGAAAGTGTACTGTGTTGGCTTGAAGGAGCTTAGTACCAGTTTACACTCTGGAATATATTTGTATTGCTCACCAATTAAGAGAATAGGAGGAGTCAGGGAAGTGAAAACAGGATGAAAATTAAAAGAGGAGCTGTGAAGACTAAACATAAAATTGCAGTGGGTTATTTTCTGTCTTGAATTTTGATTTACAGGTGACAGATACCTTCTAGCTGCTGTGTAATTTCAGTTTTTCAAAGAGATGTTTTGTATGCCACTTTGAAAGATACTTTTTAGCCTATTGAAATTGATCTGTTCTTGCTTGTTCTTGTGAAAGGCTCTGCTTCAGATTCTCTCTCATCTTCAAGGCAGGATTTCAACAAACCTAAACTCCAGGCTTCCTTTTTCATGTCAGCTGAAAAATCCTGAAGACTGCATGTGTCCTGGGGGTTGGCTTTTGCAGTCTAGCTTTCATCTGTTTCACCTCCCCAGCCCAAATAAATCCTACATATATATAATATAATTTTGTGCCCTTCATATCCTAGCAAGTTCTTCATTTATTAAGAAAAACAACAAAGATCCACCCCCCCCAAAAACAAACAAAACGAAACCCTAAACCATCAGAAAAAACCTGGGAAATAAAAGCATGTAATCACAACAAAATAAATTTCTAGGACAGAAATTGCTTTGAATGGGTTGTGTTTTCCTTTGGGGGGAAAAATATAAAGAGCAGGAATTCAGAATCTATTGTCTTCTTCCTTAAAAATTTAGATCACTTTTTGTAATAGTAAATCCTCAGTGTTACAATTCAAGACAGTTTTCTTTATTAGACTACAGTTTTAATACCTGTCATTCTGAGAAAAATTGAGATAGATTTTGGTTGGTACTGAGTTCTGTGATATGCAAGGAGTATGATTTTAAAATGCAAGCTTGCAAATTTGAGCTGTCTTTATTCAACTAGGGCAAGTATGGGAGCGTTCCAAACAACCACTGGAACAGTACTTCAAAAAATGAAGTCACATAAGAAGTGCTGACTATCTGCATTTAATTGTCTAGTACACTTGCAGTATCTTATTCACATAAGATTTTCATGTGGGTGTTTTGTCAGCAAAACTGACGTAACAAACCGGAGTTACAGAACTTCTTTATAAAATCTAATACTTAGTATGCACAGTAAATCATATTACAGTGTTATAGGCCCCATTAAAAGAATGTGAAACCTGTTCACGGAACCGATTGTATGGATTGATGGTTTACCTTTTTATCCTGTGAGAAATGTCACTCAGCTTTGCTTTTAATTTTACCTGGTAACAGGGGAGCAGTAAATCATTGTTAATTCACTCAGAGATGAAAATTGATTAAACTGATGGAAATGCACGTTTTATTGATTTGGTTCTGTCCAAACTCTGCCTGCTCACGCCTAGTGGACATTGTCTCCATTTACGGCGAAGTGCACTCTCAGCCTTAGTAATGGACCAAGAAATACCAACCTCTGTTCATGCCATTTTTTTCCTCTTTTGTATAGTGCTTTTATATATATATTGTAGGAAAATAGTTTTATTGGCTTGTTGTGGCTCAAATACTACTAACATGAGCATAGAAATGGCTATGAAGTAGTCAAAACTTACAGAAATACTCAAAAAATACCCAAATTCAATGAACAGTATGTAGATAAGTCTCTAGACAGTAAATATAATTGGATAAATCAGATTTCAGTGTCCTTCTGGATCAGTCATTTTCTACATGTTTAGTTTTCCCTCTGACTCTAATCTACTGTCTGAATAATAACAAACTCAGATTCTAAACTGTAAGACTCTGTAGTGAACACAAAGGAAAACCTTTAGCAGTTCTGCTTCCCCCGTCTCATCCTTGCCTCTCCCTGTCCTGTGGATTTGTGTATTTCTGTGCAGGGATCTCTTCTGCGATGAGACAGGCCAGTATTTCTAATTTTGCAGACACATTTACTCTGTTGTAGATAGCTTGAGTCCTTGTAAAGCACTTGACTTCTAATAGATTTAGGAAGTAAAATCTTTGTGCAGAAGCCTTAACATTTCTTATGAATGCCATTTCAGCTTTTTGAAATCTTATACCAGGTTTGGAATCATTGGGTAATGCAATAGTAATAGCTACACTGTGAGGCATATATTTGTCTTTTGAAGCCATTCAGAAAAATCTGCTAGAAAACTAAAATATTTTTTGGTAACTTTTGGTTAAATAAGCAGAGCCCACTTCCTAAATGTTGAAAACTTCTTTCAAAATCAGTTCTGCTTTTTGTCTTCCTTCCTCCCCAAAGGGAATATTCAAGTTTCTGCAGGGAGTTGCTTTTCATTTAATACAAACGACGATCTAGACAAAGACAAGTCAAGACAAAGGCTCTTTTGTTTTTATTAGTGTAGTGGAAGCAGTGTATATCCATTTAGCACTTGGTAATCCAACCTGCTTCTGTTTGCAGATCAGAGAGCAAGCTCACCGGTTCGACACCAAGGACGGAGTGATGATCTCGAGCGGGATGAGAGGAGAGAGGAGCGGAGGGTGGATCGGTCTGATGACAGGAGAGATGAAAGGGCCCGGGAGAGAGAGCGGGAAAGGGAGAGGGACCGAGAGAGAGAAAGAGAAAGAGACCGGGAAAGAGAGCGGGAGAAAGAAAGAGAGTTGGAACGAGATCGTGCTCGGGAACGGGAGAGGGACAGAGAGCGGGACAAAGACAGGGACCGTGAGCGGGACCGAGACAGAGACCATGACAGGGAAAGGGAGCGAGAGAGGGAGAGGGAGAAGGAGCGGGAGCGAGAGCGGGAGGAACGAGAAAGGGAGCGAGAACGAGAGAGAGATCGGGAGCGGGAGCGTGAAAGGGAGAGAGGTCGTGACAGAGACAAAGAAAGAGACCGCCAGAGAGACTGGGATGACAAAGATAAAGGAAGGGAAGACCGGAGGGATAAGAGAGAAGATATTCGAGAAGAAAGAAGCTCAAGAGATGTCCACGAGGAAAGAAAATCCAAGTGAGTGGATCTAAATGTTACTTCAGTCAAAGAAAAAAGAAAGTCAGTCTTTTACTGTTGAATTTGGCAAGTTAGTAGGCAGGGGAGTATCTTAAGGAGGAAGACATCCTGTTTATGCATAGGCTTGGTCTGGAGCTGTGTCTCCCCTGCATCTGTGTGGCACATGCTGGTAGCCCTTAAATTGGTACTATGCTAGTGAAGTTAATCCAGTATTTTGTTAGTGCTGAATCATGGAACTACTTGTGAGCTAAGAATTGAGTCGGACGATGTTATTTTCCCTTCTAAGTATGCTTGCATTGTCTTGCCCTTAATAATACAAGCATTCATGGAAACATAGTAAAATACTGTGGTGCATTTTGAAGCTTGAAATTCAAATAGCAGCTAACTAGGTCAGGGTTTGTGACTTTGTTAATTAAATTTCTTTGGAACATACATTACCCTTTGCACTACTAAATTTCCAGTACCAGAAGGCTACCAGTGAAGGCATGAACAATATCCTGAGTATACGTGTTGTGCTTCCTTTAAGTGCATAGCTGTTACTTGGAATGACAACTTAGAAAACTACGGAACTTCATGGCATCTTTAAATGTCTTCTGTATGAGGTGCTTAAACTTCAGGGATTGTATAGATTATAAACTCAAAGAATCCTGAAGAAATTTGATGGTGCATGTTCCTTTTGCAGGAAGCGTCACAGAAACGAAAGCAGTCCAAGTCCCCGTCAGTCACCCAAACGTCGCCGTGATCATTCTCCTGATAGTGATGCTTACAACAGTGGAGATGATAAAAGTAAGTGGGAGTGGGCTGTCTCTGCAGCTGGACCCAGCTTATCCTCTGTCTATGGAAAATAACTTGAAATTTTAAATAGAAAAAACACAGGGAAAGTTTTGTAAGTGTTCCCCATATTTTTATGAGCACTACCGTTTTTCTTCATCCTTATTTGTCGTTTATCTTCGTTTTGTCACTATCTGTTATGTCTGCCAGGTGATAGTGACTTCCTCATCTGTTTAAGATGCACGTTTACCAAATTGGAAATTGTCTGTTGCTGCTGTAGCAGTAGATGTCTGGCTGAAGTAATGGGTTATGTGTTTTAATGGACTCTTTTTTTGGCGTGCAGGAGACAGCAAATGCTCACACGTTCTCCTTCCTACGCAACAAAAGCACATTCTTTTTTGCATTTTGCAGATGAAAAGCACAGACTCCTGAGCCAGGTTGTGCGGCCGCAGGAATCCCGGTCACTGAGCCCCTCTCACGTCACAGAGGAGCGGCAGAGCCGCTGGAAAGAAGAAGAGCGAAAATCGGACAGAAAGGAAAGCTCCCGGCGCTATGAAGAGCCAGAATTCAAAGAGAGGGTTTCTTCAGCAGATAAGCAAAGAGAGCAACCAGATGCTTCAGAAGGCTCCCGGTCCAGGGTTCAGGAAAATCTTGGACACCGTCCTTCTGAAGAAAGAGATGCTTCTGATAGAATGCATGATGACAGCAAGAAGAAGTCTAAGATACAGAAAAAGGCCACGAAGAAGAAGAAGGATGATGACGGCGGGATGGAAAGGTACGCTAATGAACCAGCAACTGAGGAAAGCCAGGTCTTTTCCCCTAAGAAAGGTCAAAAAAGGAAAAATGTGGAGAAAAAGCGGAAAAGATCCAAGGGTGATTCTGAAGTTTCTGACGAAGAAATTGTTCCACATCATAAAAAGAAAAAAGGCCCAAGAACCCCTCCTGTAACTAAAGAAGAATTGGTTGAAGCACCACCTGAGAAAGCTGTGGCAGAAGTCCCCACAAAAAGAGAAGATACAACATTTAGTGACTGGTCAGATGAAGATGTTCCTGAACGTGGTGACATTGTTGTTCCAGAAAGAAGCACTGAGGATTCCCATAGAAAAAGTCACAGGACGAGGGGAGAAAAGGTGGAAGCCCCTCATGTTACCATAGAGGATGGACCACACCGTAAGCCTGTGGACCAGAAGCGCAGCAGCAGCCTCGGTAGCAATCGGAGCCATGCCTCCAGCAGGCTCAGATCCCCCTCCAATGAGTCAGCGCATCGCAGTGGAGACGATCAGACTGGGCGGAAGAGGATCCTGCACAGTAGCTCTAGGGACAGGGACAGAGATAGGGATAGGGACAGGGACAGGGAGAAGAAAAGCTTAGAAATCACTGAAAGGAAGTCCAGAATCGATCAGTTGAAACGAGGGGAACCCAGTCGCAGCACATCTTCAGGTAATAAGATACATTTTAGTGAGACTGACCTATCATTCTGTGTACAAATCCCAAATTGTTTTTCATGGCTCTAATTAGTGTTACAGGAGAGGGAGGTGCTGTCTGCCTTTCATTGTAAAGCTAGAATGAATTAAGACTCCTGCAAGTGTTAGCATATTTGAAAAGCTGATTCTCAATGGGCAGGATTCCTATTTTGTTTACGCCAAAACATTCGGTTGGATTTGGTTCATGCTGTCTGGGGAGTAAAGTAATTTGTAGGACAAAGAAACCTCATAGAGAAAATGCTTGTGCTAACAGAACATTGCGGTAGTTTTGTCATCTAAATAATGTTCTTAAATTCATTATTAGCACTAATTTTGGTGTGGAAATTCCCAAAATTATGTGAAATCAGGTAAATTTTTCATGGTTCCTGTTAGGCACACTTCTAATGCACATGGAAATCATCTTTGTTGCAAATCAAAATAGTCACATTTTCTTATGTGTGTAGTTGCTGTGGAAAAAACCAATAGGTTAAAAATTTTAAAGCTGAAACAGCATCAATACTAAAATACCTTCTTCCGAAAGCATTTTGGCTGTCTGTTCTCCTCATGGTCACATGCCTGAAATTATTTTTCTGAATTTGTCACTTGTTAACTACGGCATTCCTAGCTTTTAGAAGGCATGTTTTAAAAATTTTGAATTTTGAGATGATTCTTTTTTCTTTTTTTTTTTTCCTGTGCCTAAATTTCTGAGTTAAGATTGTGTACCTTCAGTGGGTTTCTGTTACAGTAGAAAGTAGCCACTAAAATTCTTTTTTGGAAGTGGGAGAAGTTACCTCATGTTTTTAAGTAAGGTTAAATCTTCTAAGGCAATCTGAAAGCATTATTAATTTGGAGACGATGCTTTTGAGAAGTATATTTTCATACCCGAATCTTTAAAATGCTTTGGTCTAGTAAAATGGTATTACATTCATGTGTCATAATCATGCATATATTTATAATCTTTTATCCAGATCGTCAAGATTCAAGAAGCCACAGTTCAAGAAGAAGTTCCCCCGAGTCAGATCGTCAGGTTCATTCCAGATCCGGGTCCTTTGACAGCAGGGAAAGGCTTCAGGAGCGAGATCGACATGAACATGATCGAGAACGAGAGAGAGAACGGAGAGAGGGGAGGCAGAGAGACTGGGACCGAGACGTGGACAAAGACTGGCCAAGGAGCCGGGACCGAGAGAGACTCAGGGAGCGAGAGAGGGACAGGGAGAAAAGACGGGAGCTGGAGAGAGAGAGAGACCGGCAGCTGCCTGATCCTGCCGAAAGGGAGAGAGAGAGAACTCTTGACATCTCCTCTCAAAAGGAATCAACAAAGCACAGTGAAACAAAACTGGACAGAGATCATGAAAAGGAGTTTGATGGTATTTGCCGGGATTCAGCGGCTTCAGAGAAGGAAAAAGCAGACAAAGATTTAGGACCTTTACAAGGCTTTGAAGATGGAAATGAGGCCGAAAAAGTAGAGAGTTTGGAAGGTGAGCTATTCTGGGAAAGAACCCGACTAACAAATATTTTATTCTTTCTCTTTTAGCGTAGTGCTGAACTCAGCTATATTAGAATAATTTTCTACTGAAAGGCTTATTGGCTTCAGCTTCTCTACTGTAGAAGCAGACAATGAAAGAAATCTGATTAGCATCTTCCTTAGTGTTAATTGTGTTAGTGCTGTTTCTTAATTTCCAGAGAAGTCTTGAGGCAAAGAAGCATAAATTATCTGAGATAATTTCATCAAAATGTAATGTTTCTGAATAGGCAGTTTACTAAAAGATAACACCAACATTTGATTGCCTTGTTATGTCATTGTGAGATCTATTTCTTATTTTGAGAGTGACAGGTAATGAGTGAAAAAACAAAAAGAATGTAGACTTGGAACTGTTCTTTGGGGTTTTTTTTTCTGCCAGAGCCCAATTATCATAGAAGTGGTTGTCTGATTAGTAGGTGAAATGTATGTATGGCTTGGCATAGTAGTCCAAAAATAACTTTCCTGAGGTAATCTTATGAAATGAAGCTTCTTTTTGTTGGCCCTAATGGTACTGGCAGCAGTGTGCTTAAATTGATAAATAAAGTCAGTAAGGGGCAAACACGGACAAACTCCTGAGAGTTTGTCACATGGATTAGGAGCTTGAGCTTTGCAAGAATAGGGAGTTGGGAAGTGCTTTTATATGAATAACATAAAAGAAACAAGAGTCTAAATCCAGAGTAACTGGTGTATTTCAAGGTTATTTTCAAGGTTCTCATTGTGTTTGCTGTTCTTTGTAAGAATTACCTGTAGTGTTCGTTGTTAATTTGGGCAGTTACTTCAAATGCTGTCTCAAGAGGGTGGTGAGGAATATTTAGTACTTACATCTCCTACCTGATTACTCACAAAGTGGTCTTTAAAGTTGAGAGACCCTATTGAGAAAGTTTCATTTAAGGAGATTATCTGTGGAGTGGAAGCACTTGACAAAGATAGTATTTGAAGTGAGCCTGGAAAAGTCTGCTTTTGCTACAATAGACAGAATTAACTATTTTTAAACTAGAGGAAAGGCATGGTGCGATACATCTGAGATTACCATGTGGTAACTTCAGAAAAGAGATAATGAAAGGCCATTCTTGGGCACATTTCCTGTTTCCAAGAGGGCACCTGTAACCAAACAGGCTGTGGGTGTTAAATGTGTTCTTAGGTGTAGCCTTTCAGCATACATTTTACATTAATACATTAATGTGTATTCTTAAATGCTTTGCAAGTTAGCATCTGTGGGGAGTTGTAGTATATTTAGGGGTTTTTTTTGAAAAATAAATCTATTTTGTAAAATAAAAGATTGCATTCCATTTTATTAAAGCGTACTATATATAGCATGTTTATGATTTTCCAAGGTTTAGTGTACTTCATTGTCTTTCATTACTTTGTAGCTCCTATTTGCGTTGCTCCAGTCAGCTGATCAGTGTGTTGAGTTTTTAATGCAGAATTAATATAAAAGTACACTTCCACAAAGGAGTGGTAAAAGGTAGTCTAGAAATTACCAAACTTTTACTTGAAATTCAAAATTTAAAGTAATTTTTTAAAAACTGTACATTGAGAACTACAAATTACATTATTTTTAATTTCTTAATACAGCACATTTTTATTGGGTCCAAGCATGTAGTATTGGTGAACTAGTGTATCTGGTAGATCAGTGTGGATGCAGAAGATGGATCTTATGGGCACTGAATATTTGAAGTTGTAAGACACAAAATGAAGTCCAGTGCAGATCATCTTATGCTCCTTTCTAAAAAGGAAAAACTTGTTAGAAAACTAAGTACAATTTCCAAATCTGATGATATTAGGGAGGTATCTGGTATTTACTAGGGCAAATTACTGTAGCATATTGTCTAACAAAATATTTCAGGATATCATTAAATTATCTTAATGTTTTGAACCTTAATGTGTTTGCTTTAGGAGGGGGCTTAAATAATGCCTAAGATGCTATATGCTTCCTCCAAAGCATTGCCAGACGGTCTGAGTAGTTTGTTTATGCTCTGCTGGCATGTCTTTTACTTGCTTTTTCCTTGCTGATTTTTAGGTTAGTTGAGGTGACTATTGTTTACTTCCTCTGCAAAGGCAAGCCAAAAAAAAAAAAACAAAGAATAGGGGGGAAGCTTAAAATGGAGGCAGTTTCACTTCTGGCTAAGGGAGCTGGAAGATACCAGAATAGTCATCCACAGAGGAGAATCCCTGTAAATTCTCTCCAGTTTGTGTGGCACAGCTCATTGCTGGTACCCATGGTGGAGAACCATAAGAAAGCCTGAGTTTAGAGCAATGAGATTTTTAAATGCTTGAGTCAGATCTTTCAGTCTTGGAGGTGAGAGGATGTTCCTTTTGTGAACTGCAAAATTCAGTGTTTGAGTGTCTTGTGTTCACAGGTCCTAAGGAATACGTTTCCACATACAGCACACGTATTTATGTATGCAGATAGTATGTGGCTGGATAGGAGGGTAACAACTAAGAGAAGTTTGGCATGGTTTTCTAAAAGCACTATTCTTGTGACTGCCACAAAGAGTCTAAAATTCTGTACCTAATTATTTCATTCTGGATACCTGTTACCTTTTTGTATTTTGGAGTTCTGTTACTTATTTTTTAAGACCTTTGGACTGAATCCTGATTTTGGATTAATGCGCTAAAGCATCTGAAAGACTTTGTGGCACCAACTTGGATTTTTATAAACTATTTATTATTATAAACTACGTGTCAGATATCAGATAATCAAAACATGTGTTGTAAAAATGGCCTTCTCGGAGCAGTTTGACTAATACTGCACCAAAAAATGACCAGTGCGTGTAAAATTCAAACTGCCACATTGTGTATGGGAGGAATAACTTCACTGCTTCTGTGGGTTAATAACAGTTTTTATGTTGAATATAGTTTTTCGTAAAAGCTAACAGTTTAGTTTGCTAAACCTTTTTGTCTTCAGGCAGCGTACAGCATGTTTAGAAAACAAATATGATTGCTTTAAAGCTACAGTATGTATCTGTCTCTGCAGGAGGAGAGGACGAAACAAAGACTAACGATGTGCAGTCACTGGGGTCTGGTGCTGGAGAATACGAGCCAATCAGTGATGATGAACTGGATGAAATTCTGGCAGGTGATGCTGAAAAGCGTGAGGATCAACAGGAGGATGAGAAGATGCCTGGTAAAAGTATATCAACCCCCATTTGTGATTATTTGAATATAAAGATTAGATCAGCGTGCGTATAATGCTGTTGTGACGTTGACAGTGTTTCTGAATTCGGAGAGCAGTCTGTGAGCAGATTCTGTCTCTGCTTGAATGCTTTCTCAGTGCATTGGGAAGAATGGAATTGTCTAATTGTCCTGAGTTCAGTTGGGTAATCTGGGCTGTGTGAACTAGTTTTTACTAGCATTTAATTTGAATCCATCTTAGCATTTTCAGTTGTATTGTGACTTTTGTGAGTTCATAAGTAATACATCCAAACCTGCTGGCTAAGCAGGGTCTGAGCAACCTTTCACAAAGGGGTTGCAATTAAAATAAAGCAGAATATTAGGCATGGGTTGGGTTTTTTAAATCCATATAGTGTTGTATTTCTATTTTTTTTTTATTTCTCCTATTTTCCACCAATCCAAGTGAGTTTTGACATTCTTACCTGAAGGGTCCAAGAGGACTGCAGAACGATGTTCATCTAATTTATATATTGCTTTCAGGAGACAGCCATGTGCACAGCATGTGAAATTAATCAGCTGTGGTAAGGGGTGATGTGATAACTCGTTCTCTGTCAATGTTTTTGCAGATCCAGTGGATGTTATTGATGTAGACTGGTCCAGTCTTATGCCAAAGCAGCCAAAAGAACCACGTGAGCCTGGGGCTGCGCTCCTAAAATTCACACCAGGTGCTGTTATGTTGAGAGTTGGCATTTCCAAGCGATTGGCAGGACCAGAGCTCTTCACCAAAATAAAAGAGACATGCCAGAGAGTGTTAGAAAAACCTAAAGGTAACTTCTCCAGGGATTAAACTGTTTTTTGTGCATAGTGAAAAAGTCCTTATGAAATGTGCATTGGTTCATTATTTTAGATTTCAAAGACCACAGAAAAGTGTATAATGATTATTGCGTGAAAATTACAGAAAACAGCAGCATGTTAGTCAGATTGGTATTTTAATTCCAGCAATGGTGAGGAGGTCTAGACTAATAAACGAAACAAAATTGTTTTTATCTTAGTGGAATATTCTTTTTGTGAGACCATTCACACTTTCCTAGCCTAAAGTGTATCAGCAGTTTCTTAGAGCGCTAAATGTCTTTTCCAGTGAACTAGTAGTAGTATTTTGAGAAAGAAATAACGTATCTTATTTTCTCTGGAGGTCCACTGCACGTCCTCGTATTTTCATTCTGAGGATCCTTTCTAGAATTCATCGATAGGGGTTTTGGATCAGAATGAAGGCACTAAGTGAAATGCGTATATTATACCTCTGATAAAAGTGGGAAATTCAATAATTTACAGGCTTGGACAAAGTGTGTGTCATAAGACATGCATGATAAATGGGATGGGCATGAATTTTACCAGTGCTGTTTACTACAGTTCAGAGTGTTAGCAGGGCTTTTCCATGAGAAAGAATACTAATTTTTCTCTTTCACATCCCAGGAACCAGTTGAGCTGCTTGCAACAACTTGCATGGTAGAATGGTTCTTTTGGGACTATGAAACATTTGCTTTCTATAAGACCTCTATGCAAATTATTGCAGGATCTAAATGTTAGAAAATTGTGGCTTGTAAATAATAGTATCTGTGGAGCTCATGTTTTTTTTACTCTGTGAATTCTAGTTCTTAATTTGAAACAATACCTTTCACTTTACATTATTCTTTATGCAGTTGTCTTGTTAACCTCATAGTCTCAGATAAGTGCAGGGAAAAAAAGTCCAAAACTTCTTTTAGCTATGATAATCTCCACCAATGTCACTGTTTGCTTGAGCCATTTAAATTGTATAACTGTATTAATCGTGAGCTGTTAATACTGCTCCTACTTTTTTTTTTTTTTGTTTTTTTAGTCAAATAAAATACTGAGTTTTCCTAAGTATACAAACTGATATAGTAAAGGAATGAACTATGTCTCTCTCCCTGTAAGCTTTTATTTTGCTGTATACTTCAACACTTCTTACCAGGGATTCCTTGGGACAGCAACTGCACTGCAGGATCATTCCACCTGGCTGTTTAAAACAATACCCGAAATAATCTCAGCAATCCTTGCATGCGTCCCTAGAAATAAAGTCCTTAGTGATAGCAGGAGGCTCTCTAGCACTGCCTCTGGACTGTCTTAAGTGTACTTGGATTCAGCAGAACCTTGCTCTGGGGAGGAAGGGGGATTTGAAGTGCCTCTCTTGATTTCTCTTTGGTGTGTGCAGTCTCTCACACATCAGAGTTCCTACACTGCCAGTAGACTTTCAAGTTGTGTGCACTTCCTCTACAGTCTGCCAGGTGAACGTTCTCTGTATAGAAATTACATAGCCACAGCACATACATTCTAAAGAAAGGCACAAATACGGTGTCTTGAAAACTGAATTAATCTGACCTAGATGTGTTCAGTGTGTTTAACAGTAAAAAAGCAGCATTTGGTATAATTTGTCTCCCTGTCTTATTCCTGAGATTGGTGTTCCCATCTTTTTTCTTATTGAGGAACAAATTGAAAAATTTCTGGTAATACTGTTAAATGCAAAAAGAAAGGAAATTATACCTTGTTTCAGAGTGTGCTTTTTAAATTATTTTTTCTCTGGAAACAAAAGTCTGTAGTATGTGATGGTATTGAGATTTGTAGCTGACTTGCCCTCTATTATATGCAATTGTTCCTCTATGGATATGAACATGCTTACTTGCCAGATATGCTCAGCAAGCATCTGGCACCTGAGAAGACTCTGCAAGCTGTCCGTGTTACCTTTGAAGTGGCCTTTTTGTGTCTTGTCACTTATTTCCATTTTTTGATTGTCCATTGAGGTTGCCTTTGACTTCAGTGCAGTTCTCTTTAACCTGCCCTTCATTTCATGTAACTTTCTTGTTTCTTTTCACCTTGTTTAAAAACTACTGAGCTTCACCCAAGTTCTGAGCGGTTTAAAAAAATGCATCTTTGTCCTCTTCTGTGTTCATACTGCCAAACTGCTGGAGTAGTCTTTGCTTTTAAGTGCTGTATTTTCCCCGGGGTTCTTCACATCTTGAGTGAGGTGTTAAATTCTCTGCTGAACACCCAGCTTTACTTAGTAGAGGCAGCTGGATTGGACTCAGCCACATACCTTTCCACTTTTTTTCTATTACATGATAATCTTCCTATTTATTGTAAAAGGGCTATAAATCAATGAGCTCTGGTCCAGCCCTGTGCACTCTTTTTGCCTTTGCATTTCATAGAAGCAGACTTGCTGCAGAACAAGATTCACCTCAGGATCCATCTTTTCTAAAGGTGTTCTTTCTGCCCACTGTTTCTTCTGGTAAACGTATTGAAGGACTGGTCCTGTCACCTTGAGTTCTGTTAAATGCTTTAGGTGAGCCGGTAGGAAGGGATAGTCCATTGGCATCTGCTGACTTGTTCTCCAGGTTCATCCAGCACAAATGAAAGAATTATTCTAGATGGTTGTATTTCACTTCTGCATAGCCATACAAAAACAGTGTTGACACTGGCACAATTACCTGATGTCTTGAAAAGAAGTGAAACTTAGGCTACTTTATGATTAATGCAAGTGATAAACAAACAGCTTTTGTCTGTCATGTGTCTGACCATAAATCATACCCCATCTTCTGTCCAAAGCTGTCACTTGATTTTTAGGCTTCCCAGTGATTGCTGTCTCAATATTGCTTTCCAGTGCTGAAACTAAATACAAGGGTATCTATCCTTCCCTTCAAATGGTGAAAGATTTATTCATGTTTTTTTATAAATTCAAATATTCTTTTTTTTCCAAACCTTTATACTGTTTAGAAGGCAGAAATACAGATAGTAAAACTTTTGGAAAATTCACACGACTGTATGTTGTTCAAAAATACCATGTACATACTGGTCTCTGCAAATCTCTATCCTTTCTAGATGCAGAAAACCTTTTTGAACACGAACTGGGAGCACTGAACATGGCTGCACTTCGGCGAAAAGAAGAGAGAGCAGGTCTTCTCAGCAATCTGGGTCCTTGCTGCAAAGCCCTGTGCTTCCGCAGGGATTCTGCCATTCGTAAGCAGCTCATGAAGAATGAAAAGGCAAGTGCTCTGTTTACAGTGCTGGGTCAAAGTGTGGAAATACAGATGCTCCTAAGCAGAGCATTTCCCTTGGGAGACAGTTTTTGTGTTTGTTGTTCTGAAGCAGATCTGGTCCTTTAAATAATAAACTGACTTTCATTTAGAGAGGTTGTAGGGTGTTTATTTTTTATGTAGAATGAGAAATTAATTGAAGTTTGAGACTAGAGCTAGGTCCTGTTTCTTATCATTTTGGGGTTTAAATTCTGGAGTTACATTTTCTATATTTAGAGACAAATACAGTACATAATAAAAATAAATAGATAAAATATGATTTCAAAGGTAATCATTGAATAACTTTTCTGCTTAAGATTCCATGTACTTTTATAAGAATTGTAAGAATCCAAGTTAAAATTAAAACTTCTGCAGTCGGTTTTATGATTTTGTATGCTAGTAGAAAAATCATTAATTCTCCAAGTCTTTTCTAGTGGTATGATTAGTATGATTAAACCTCTAATTACTGAGAGTACTTGAGGTTAATTTCCCAGCTTGCATGTTAAAAGACATTGCTTTCAGTTCTTACTTTTTTAAAATTTCATTTCTAATTTCAACAGGGTGCAACAAAACAAACTTACACAAATTCCGCAGCAATGGACAGTGACTTGTTACGGTTGAGTCTACGGTTATTCAAACGAAAGACTGTGTGCCAAGTTCCTGGGCAGGAAAAGACAGAGGACAGCAAAATTCCACAGCCAGCTCTCCAGCAGGAAGTGTGTGTGACTTGAGGAAATGGCTGCAGTGGCATTTCCTAGTTAATTTCTCCCTACCAATGTTGGTGTTGCTGTTTAGAACTGGTGGTTGTAAAGCAGCTCTAGAAGATGGAAGGAGATACTCCATTTGTACACAGTTAAGAATATTGGGTTTAGATGTGAATAGGAGTAAAAAATTCAGACTTCTGTGTGAAGGTCTCTGCAACTTTTGTAATATTGAACCTTACACTGTAACATAAACCTGTTTTATGGTGCATCACGTGTAATAATGTGAAGATGTCTGGGCTTAGCAGTTTATAACATCGACTGATATTAAACTGAGGAAAACTGTCTGTGTATCTTTTTCCTTAATATGAACAGATATTTCCACCACCACCTGGTCCCTCTGTACACTTCTGGAATTTGTTAAATAGCTTGGAGTCTGTTTGCCTTCTTTTTCCAAATCCCTTTCTTATCACAGTAGCCTCTGGTGTGGATTTAGGTCAAACTCTAGCTCTTTTCCGTCTGTAATGTAGGTTTCCTTTCATGTAATTTCTGGACAAGAAAGCCTAGTCCAGTCAGTTAAGACTCCCTTTCTTGCCAATGAAAGTTAAAAAAAAAACAAAAACAAAAACAAAACCAGCCACTTCAAGAAGTGATTTATGACCAGTTTTTGGTGTCCGTATTTATGAGACTAACTGCATTTTGGAAATGCTGACTGCTTTCAAAAAGGACTAGCTAGTGCATATTAAAAAACACCTGAAGGACAAGACAGCCATTGGTCACAGCCAGCCAGGCTTTATGTGGGAACCTGCTTTGCAAACCTGATTTCCTTTTACGACAAGGTAACCCACCTGCTTGATCAAGAGAAGCCAGTTGATGTAATCTTTTTGGATTTCAGTAAAGCTTTTGATACTTTCTCTCAAACATCCTTCTGGACAAAATGTTCAGCATTCAGCTGGATAAACACACCATGGGATAGGTGAACAGCTGGCTCATAGGTCAGGTACACAGGGTCGTAGTGAATGGGGTGACATCAGACTGGCAATCTGTCACTGGTAGGGTTCCACAGGGCTCCCTCTTGAATCCTGTGCTCTTCAACATGTTCCTTAAGGAATTGGACTTGGGACTCAAAGGGATACGAGGTAAGGTTGCCAGTGATACTAAATTGGGAGGAGTGCTTGATTCCCTGGAAGACAGACAGGCCCTGCAGAGAGACCACAACAAATTACAGTGCAATCACCAACTGTATGAAGTTCAACAAGGGAGAATGCCAGGTTCTGCACCTGGGATGGGGCAATCCTGGATGTACAAACAGACTGAGAAATGAGAGGCTAGAGAGCAGTGCCATGGAAAGGGACCTGGGGCTCCTGGTGGATGGCAAGTTGAATCTCAGCCAGCAGTGCCCTGGCAGCCAGGAGGGCCAACCCTGTCCTGGGGGGCACCAGGCACAGCATCGCCAGCCGGGCAAGGGGGGGGATTGTGCCGCTCTGCTCTGCACTGGGGCGGCCTCACCTCAAGTGCTGGGGACAGTTTTGAGTGCCGCAATGTGAAAAAGACATTAAGCTGTTAGGGAGTGTTCAAAGGAGGGCTCTGAAGGTGGTGGAGGGCCCTAAGGGAAAGCCATGTGAGCAGCAGCTGAGGTCACTTGGTCTGTTCAGCCTGGAGAAGAGAAGACTGAAGGGAGACCTCATTGTGGCCTTCAAAATCCTCATGGAGGGAAGAGGAGGGACAGACACTGATCTCTTCTCTCTGACCAGTGACAGAACCGGAGGGAATAGCATGAAGCTGAGACGGGGGAAGTTTAAGTTGGATATCAGGAGGAGGTTCTTCACCCAGAGGGTGGTTGGGCACTGGAACAGCCTCCCCAGGGAAGTGGTCACAGCACCAGCTTGACTGAGCTCAAGAAGCGTTTGGACAAGGCTTTCAGGCACATGATGTGATTCCTGGAGTGTTCTCTACAGGGCCAGAAGTTGGACTTTGATGATCCTTGCGGGTCCCTTGCAGCTCGGCATGTTCTGTGATGTATTTTACATTCTGTTAATTATCAGGGCAAATCAATCCCAGGCAGCAGCCTGAGGGTGTTTCACAGTTGCTGAGTTTCAGGAGGTTTTGGATGTTAGCTGTAGAGGCAGTGACCAATGATGTTTTTGCTGGTTATTAAGATTTCAGAGGAATGTTAGGGACTTACCAAGCCGGGGCTCCATTTTGTAGGAATTGTTTCCAGGTGTAGGATATTTGTACCATACTGGTAAGGTACATTTAGGTAGTCTGTGGTGTCCTCCGCATGAAACCAAGACTTCTAAAAACTCAGACTAAGTCTCTGTATACACCTCTATGCTTTTCCTGGCTTTAAACGTGAGCTGTTGCTTTGAATTCTGCTCATGGAGGATGGAAAAAAAAATCCATAGCTATACCTTGATACTGGCTTGCTGCAGAGCAACTTGCTTTCAGTGTTCTCATTCAGGATGGAAATGAGTTACAAACTATTAAATTTTTTGGCAGTTGGTTTGTATCCGTTTCTTACCCTTTTTCTCCACTTGGAACCAGCACACTGAAGTGGGATGTTGAGTGTGCTAACAGTGGGTCTGTCTCACCTCTCTCGTCATTGCTGACAGTTGTATTGGCTTCAGGCAAAGGCCTAACTATGAATAGAAATACAGTTCAAATACAGAGATTTCTTACTGTAATGCTTTCTGTAACACCTAGTACCTAAGGGTTCAGTAAAATGTTCTTACACTACATTTAAAGAATTGTTGAAGAAGACATGAGGGAGTTTTTATTTCTGTTTTTAGTTCTATTTTTTAAGTGCCCACACAGCAGTGTATAGTACTCGTATTAAATATAAATGATGTGAGAAATTTCTGCCATTTTTTATTCTTATTAAACTATGTGACTCAAGCAAAACTTTTTTTCGTTTTTCACTTGCTGAGCATTTTTAGCTTGCTAACTATTATTTGTAATGTTATTGATGGTTTTATACACGCTTATAAAAAAATAACATCTTAAACACTGCAGTACCTGAGCAAGAGTTAACAAACCAATTCCATTCAGCATTTAAATGTGTTCTCACCTGTTTTATAGCTACAATAATGCTGCCTTTAAGCTGAAAGTATTAGATCATTGCTACCAATTATGTTAAAACCTATTTTAACCTCTGTCTCTAAAAGACATAAAAATGTTTGATAGCTAGAAACAGCCTTATCTAAGACCACAGTACACAAAATAGATTAATGGTGTGGCATTTAATTACACTGTGCTTTAAATGCTCTTCCTGTAAAACAGTAAAGGTGTATATATGCACTTAGTTTGGAGAAGAATATTTCACATTACCCTGGGAAATGCAAAATAAAGTAGGTCTGATGGGCTACTATGAGTACCTCCTGAAGTGATAGTGTCAAAGCCAGTGCTGACTTGTACCATCATTTGTTGGGATTATACAAAGAACAGTGCTGGAATTGTCTCTTACACACCTTTGTTTTAATTCAATTCGCAGCACTTATGACTGCAGAAGTATGTTACAGTACTGGCAGAAAACGTACGTGTTCCTGTAGGAAGCACTGAGATTTTTTTTTCGAGCGTTTCCCATCACCTGGCAGGAATTTCTGTACGGGTAGAACCCAGTAAGTGTGAAGTTCCTGTGTATGTATTTTGGTCTACATCATTTTAACTAAAAGTAATGTTTAGTTTGCAGGTAATATAAGTTAAAAACTGTCATCAGGTAATTTTACAATAGCTTTAAGAAAAGGAGAATTGCCCACACCCCAATTTCAGAAAAAGGCATGAAACTTGTCTGAATTGCAGACCTTGCTTTAGGACCTCTCATGTGCTTTCCTGTGTTGATCCTTTCTCTGATGGGTTCTGCCTATCCTTTTCTCCTCTTGCATTTCTTCCTTTGTCTTCATTCCTCTCCTGACTTGATTTCCTGTGGAAAAAGAATGAGTGGAAGAATTTAAGTCCATATCACATTTTGCAAGGCTTCAGGAGGATACGCAAGAGCCTGTAATATTTCAGGCAGTGGGGCTGAACGTGTGCCTTGGGTGCCCTTTTGTGCTCCGGCTTCAAGCCTGAAAACACAGAGAAGCATCTCTCCCTACTCAGTTTCTCCTTTTAAGCTGTGGCAGCGACTATAAAACGGTCCCTGAACCAGATTAGAGACGTCTGCCCTCTCTGCTGCTAAGCCCACGCTGTGCCTAGTTGGATGATAAATTAGTTTTAAGCATCCCTGAGGTGCCAGTGGCACGTGGCGCTGCAGAACAATGAGCTGTGCCTGTGCTGGTGGATGAAGCAGGCTTTCGTCCCGCTGAAACGCCGGGCCCAGCTCCTGCAGCCGGAACGGATTCGCAGGCAGAGCAGATTTTTAGAGCCTCGAGACACAAATGGGGCTGTGACCTGTATCTTGGGGTAGGGTCACATTCATTATCCCAAATAGTACTTTAGGGCTACTGCTGCTTCAGCTAGAGGAGGGAGGTAGGGATTTTGACAGTGGGCCATCTGCACAGTCTACTCAAAAGGCAGAGTTTAAACAATTTTGCTAAATTAAGGCTTTTATTTGAATTGCCTTGACACTGTTGTGTTCTCTCTTTTCTGCTGTAGGGATGCCCTTCAGCAGGGAACAGGCTGGCTGGAGCTGTTCTGCCTCTACGAGGCAGGACACAGCCTGTGTGTTCAATTCCAACATTTGCTACCAGCTAGAAGAGTTCAGGAGCCTCTTGTTTTGCAGTAGCAGTCAAAGTCTGTTTTTTCAAAGGGTCCTTTTACAAAGCAGCTGTTTCTACCACACAGGTCTTTGTTTTAATGCCGATTGGAGGCCCAAGGAGATGGTAGCAAATGCTTGGTCTCGGCGCACACATTGTGAAGTAAGTAAGGGATTGTGGGCAGTGCGGGTGTCCAAGGATTTTTGGATGCAATTTCAGGAAACAGCTTGAGAATGGCAAATGAACTGTTAAAATAATAATTAAAAGCTCCAAACAAAGCCCTAAACTCAAAAGTAAAGCAACGTGACCAAACATCAAGATGTGAGGAGTTTCTTCAACAACTAGCCTCCAGAAAATTTGAAAATTTATCCCATCAAACTCAATAAAGGAGACCAATCATGTGGGAGAGACAAGTGCTAAAATAGTATTTAGTGGCCAAATACCTCGAGTTTTATGGAAAACTGTTTTTGTACTGAACAGCCAGTATTATTGCCTCTGCCCTATCAGCAGGGATCAATAGATGAAAGGGGGGAGATAAATATCTTCTGGGAGAGCTTAATTTCATAATATCTGCTTTCACTGCTGGGGATGCATCTATCACAGGTTTGCTTTCTTTCATTAGTGATGAAGCTGAGGTGTTACCTATAAAGACTGAAGTGTCAGAATACATGTTAGTACAAACTGCTGAGGCACAGAGGAATGTGCTGCCAGATTTTAAGTGTATGTTCACATGTGAAAGGGCTGTGATGGTTGCAAGCATGCAGTTCCTAACCAAGGGAAGACTGAAGCAACGGGTTTTGGATTATGATTAATGATTCAATTTGTTGTTTGGATATATTATGGGTATGAGGAGTGCTTGGGGCACTGCCTGGAAGGTACTCAAGGAAGGGAATAACAGAAATGGGGCACAATTTGAGTAGCATAGGTTGTAGTTTTCAGCCTGGGAGTGTGCCTTCACACACCTGGAAGCTGGGAGCTCACTCATCAGAATGATGGAGGCAGAAGGATCTAGGTGTGCTAAGTGAGCACGTGAAGCCCTGGTGAAATAGCTCTGGAAACAGGCTGCGTGGCTGTAACATGGCTCCAGATGGATGTTTCCAGCAGGGAGAGGAGTGGTTTTACTACTCTCTGTAGTAGCTGCAGATTCTCACCTGGTCTGCCCTGGTCTGCTTCCCTATGCTTTCAGGAGCTGGATTCAACCTACAGACTCAAGGAGCCCTGAAAATGAGGAGAAGTATGGAATATGAATTCTGTCTTCTGAAAAACTGAGAAAGTGAGAAATGCAGAGAAAAAACTGAAGGTCAGCAAAAGAACAGGTGGGCCTAAGCTGCTCATATGTACTTTTAAGATGGCTACTGGGACCTGAATAGGTGCACACAAGATTCACCTTCTCTCTGAGTTGCAAAGGTGCTTTGTGTCTGCACGAAACACACAGCTGGCTTTGTCTTAGACATCATGCCTGCATCTGTGCCTTGCATGCTCACAGAAAACGTGCTAGCAAGAGGTTTCAGAGGACTTCTGAAACGTCTCGCACAAGGTTAGTAGGAAAAAATTAAGCTGTAGTGAGTGAAGAATAAAGAAATGACATGAATTTAAAATTGACTGAGAAACAGAAGGTAAAACAGAGGATTAACTGATCATGTCTCATCACAAACAGCTCACAGTGGGTGACCTCCCTGTACATTTGTGATTTGAGAAGGAGATAACTGAGAAGCAAGATGAGAAAATTTGCAAATCACAGTTATAACTGGAGGGAAACCCAAAGAGATGTGTTTGCTGCCATGTGGCCGATTCCTTTAGCTCATTTCAAGTCCTTCTGCCAGTCAGCATCAAGATGTCCAAGGCGACTCTGTCTGGTTTGCATGGCATGGGTTTGGTCACAGGGGTCTGCAGGGGTGGCTTCTGTGAGAAGCAGCCAGAAGCTTCCCCCATATCTGGCAGAGCCAATGCCAGCTGGCTCCAGGACAGACCCTCCTCTGGCCAAGGCTGAGCCCAGCAGTGACAGTGGTAGTGCCTCTGGGATAGCAGAGCTAGGAAGGGCAAGGAAAAATCCTGTACCATTGTAGATGGAGAGAGGAGTGAGAATACATGAGAGCAACAGCCCTGCAGACACCAAGGTCCGTGGAGAAGGAGGGGCAGGAGCTGCCCCAGGAGCCAGAGCTGGGATTCCCCTGCAGCCCCTGGTCATGGTGAGGCAGCTGTGCCCCTGCAGCCTACAGGGGTCCTTGGGGGAGCAGAGATCTACCTGCAGACAAAGTAGGAGCCCACACCAGGGCAGAGGGATGCGAAGTCCATGCTGGAGCAGCCTCCTGGCGGGACCTGTGGTCCTGTGCAGAGAGGAACCCACTCTGGAGCAGGCTTGCTGGCAGGACTTTTTACACTGTGGGGATCTACACTGGAGCAGTTCCTGAAGCACTGTAGCCCATGGGAAGTTCTCACATTGGAGAAGTTCATGGAGGACTGTCTTCTATGGGAGGACACCACACTGGAGCAGGGGAACAGTGTGAGTCCTTCCTCTGAGGGACAAGAAGCAGCAGAGACAGCATGATGAACTGACCACAGCCCCCATTCTCCATTCATCGGTGCCACTGAGGTGGGGGAGATAGAGAATTCAAGAGTAAAGTTAAGCTCAGGAAGAAGGGAAGAGTGGGGACAAGGTGTTGTGAGACTTGGGGTTTATTTCTCATTACCCTACTCTGATAATAAGTTAAATAAAATTTCCCCATCTTGAGTCTGTTTTGCCCATGACAGCAATTGGTGAGTGATCTCTCTCTGCCCTTATTCTGTCCCACAAGCCTTTCATTATGTTTTCTCTCCCGTGTCCAGCTGAGGGAAGTGAATTAAGTGGCTTTGGTGGGCACCTGGTGTCCAGGTGGGGTCAACCCACCATATTGACATATCACTGAAGCAGAAAATGTAATCAATGCCTGTACCTTGTAGTGCCATAAGTTTGTGGTATCGGTGCCAGAAGGAAACCTACAATTCACAGGAAACTTAAATCTGATATAGAGAGATATGTGTAAAGCCAAAAAAAGAAGAATATACAGAAAAAAATGATGTAGTCAGAGGTAGAAACTGCACAATGAGTAGGTTCCTAATGCAAGAAAGGTTATTGCAAAGCAGGTGAGAACTTGGAGAAGGCACATAAGATCTTATGTCAAAGATATTAAAATTCTTGGGGCTGTGCCCTTAGAAAGGAAAGGAGTAATAGTAGATATTATTAAATTATGTGAAGTAGTGGTCCAGAAA
The DNA here is from genome assembly GCA_013397845.1 of Melanocharis versteri. NCBI lineage: Eukaryota > Metazoa > Chordata > Aves > Passeriformes > Melanocharitidae > Melanocharis > Melanocharis versteri. The sequence goes on from VZTG01004161.1 coordinate 780,324, forward strand.
AAGAAGCATGGAAGATACTTCTTTTCTGCTCCTTATGACAAAACTCAGATGAAATCCAGTAAAACTGAAGAGTGGCAGAACTGAACAATGAAACAGAAATTCTTGTTTTCCTCACAGCACCTAATTAAGTTTAGAGTTCAAGCTGTCGGACTTGGCAGAAGCTATAACTTACCAAAATTTTCAAAAAGTTTAAGTATGCTGTGAGCCTATACAGCTGTTTCTGGGAGGAAAACTAAGACTGAGTCTAAACCAGCTTCTATTACATTAACTTTTACACAGTGGGGAAGGTTGTCAGGCATTGTGAGCTCCTGGTATCCAGCAGTTCGTTTCTGTGAGGGCAAGCTGTCCAAACTCCTGAAATGGGATAGCTGCCTGTTGGGAGAAGTCCCTGACCCGGCTGCCAAATCACACGGGGCATTTGGTTGGGAAAAATTTGTGTTGGGATGGGCTAGGTTCCATCACACAGTCGTTGAGGCTCGGGTAGTCATGTTCCTGTGCTTGGGAGCTGTCCTGGTCATGTTTGAATCCTTCAGGGTGTCATATGTGGGGGCTTAAGCTGCTCATCTCTTGCAGACTGTAAGAGCTGCTGAGCAGGCAGTGTCAGCCTGTGTCTGACTCTGGCAGAAAATAGGAGACTCTGTCTGATGGCTTTTGAATTTCCCTTTGAGGTGTCTGGTTAGGACCACTGTAAGAGAGAGATAAATTGACAGATAACATGCCTGACTGTGGCATTTTTCCTGCATGATCTGAATTTCCATTTTTTTTCTTTAGGGAAACAGCTTTTTTTGCCAGCTTATCCAAAAGCAAGTTGTGCAAATAATAAATGCGCTGTTAAATTCACACTTAGCAGCAACTATCCTGTTCTCCACTTCCCCAAACAGTGGTACCCCTCTTTGAAAATCTCATCTGATGCATGAACTGTCAAAACATAAATGGGCAACTGTGACTTCTTTGCTGTCTGCTCTGGAATGATAGCATAATCTATTTGCTGTATTCATGCCTTTAATTTCCATTTTTATTGCTATAATCTCACCGACTTTTTTTTCTTTCTTAGTGCACAAATTATGAAGATGGCCTTGCCTATTCATCAGTAGATTCTAAAGTGCGTGCAGTGTGTGATGCACAATCCTGTCTTGTTGTTTGGTCTAGTTAATGCTGCATTCATAACTACACATAAAAAATGGGAGTGCTGCCTGATGACAGGTAGGTGTAAATCATGGCATCCTCTGGCCAGAGTGGAAGCGTGGAACCTTAGCTTAAAAAAAAAAAAAAAAAAGATAAGCAGTGCTTTTGAAACATTTCTAAACCTGTGTAAAACAGGGTTATTCTGTTTGTTGTACAGGTTTGAATGGACACATGCGCGTTTTCCTGGAACATAGGACCAATGGCATCACCATCTATCTTGAAATGTCATCATGGGAGGGCTACATAACCACAAGATTTGTTCATAAGGAAACGCTCAAATTAGGGTCCCACTTCAGCACTGTTTTTAGGAAAAGCAATTGAATCCTGTTCAAATTCAGTAAGAGCATAAATCAGCATGCTTTTGTTTAAATTGCTGTAGCCTATAACAAAATGTACTGGGTAGTTAATAAATAAGACAACTGGATAGAGTTTGAGAGTCAGACTTTTTTTTTCTGGCAACAGGCATATATCAGTTCCAGGCTCAACTCAACCATGCACATCTGGATAGAAAGGAAAGATCACATTTATGTATGGGAGATTCAACTCTAATTTTCACCTGTATAAACCAATGTGAAGTGTGAAGAGAATGACATGATAAAATTGATGTACTACCGAAGTGATAAATCCAATATCTGGAAAGATGTTTTCCTTCCCTGCTTGCTTCTGAACCGTAGAAATTGGTTTTCAGCTCTTCACCCGGGAACAGCAGAGAAGGATTTATCACGTGGGGTTATTTTTTTCTTTAGAAGTATTTTGTGTTGCTCTGAAAGTACCTAATCACCGCAGTATTGATTTCTGTATCAAAAGGGAATATTAGTTAAAGAGCAGGAGTTTTCTTGGCTTTTGTCGCTGATTGTTACTGGAATACATATATATTTTTTTTGCTACAGTTTCCAGAGGGTAATTTGTCTGATCTTGCCATGAGACACAGGCAGTGGAGTTACTGCCACCATCAAAACCTGTGGGGTGCTCCTGTGGTGTTCTTGGTGCCATGGAGGGGCCGTGGGCTCAGTGCGCTGCTCCTGGCCATGCACAGCTCCAGTGAGGAGCACCAACACGTTAGCCATGGCCCCATGGGGCTGTCACACCTCAGGCTGCCTGTGGGCAGAGGTATCCTAAACATGTTTGCAATCAGCATCTTTAGGAGGATTTACGTGATATCACTGTTTCTAAGCACGGCACAAAAGCACAAGATCTGCAGCTACAAAAGAAATATTTTATCTGCAGACATTAATCTGATAAATGCTGACATGGTCCCATAAAGGGATGGAGGAGAAATCGATGTAACCCTAAATTCATTTGAATTGTTGGGGTTTTTTTCCTATTCCTTTTTCAAGACTAGGGTAGCTTTGTGATTCATTGATCAAGAGCTGGGAAAGTTCCTTTCCAGGCTTACAAAATTAAATTTCATGCAGCTTTTGACCTGGACTAGTGGTGGACAGAGCAATATATAGCCTGATCCCAATTACTTCTTAGCTGTCACCACTGGCCTGCTCCATCCCTCTGCTGCTGGCATGTGCTGCTGTTTGTGGGCTGGCAGCTGCGCAGAAGCTTGCTGGAAAAGGAGTCATGGAAGGGTTATTAGATGGCAATAGAAAGCTATTGTAAACAAAAATATTCAAAAAGCCAGCAGAAGTCTTAGGCATGTTTAAAAATACATTGTAAAGAATATTGCAAAGATCATTTTAGAGATATAGTTATCTTCAATATGGCTTTCTTTCTAATTGAGTCTTAGACCCCCACTGGTTAAATGACTGTCTTTCTATCTACATGGTTAAATTTACTTTTTTTTTCCAGATAAAAATTTATGAACACTGCTCCTGTTACAAACCCTGAAGTACAATTTACATTGACAATAAAACCTTTAACAATTGCTAAAACAGTTAACCAGCACACTAGAACATTCCCCATCATAGATCTAGCCTTAGGAAGTTAACTAACAAACATGTTATTAACCACTCCACTGATGAGGAGCTGTTTGGAAGAGATCATTGCTTAATTAATCTTTGTACTGAGCTAATAAGAGTGTTAAATGGGCCTCTCTGTTGAACTGGGTTGTTAATACAGATTGCAAGTTCCCTCGGGGGGAAATCTGAGGCCAATATGACATTAAAGTTAGCCATCCAACAAAGAAGATATTTTTGGCATTAAAAATAGCAAAGCCAAACATCACCATTAATAACATTCTAAGATTCAGTGGCTGTGTATATATGACTGAGTGTACGTGCACGTATGAATTACTGTGCTCTTTCCTCTTCTGGTAAGAAAGCTTTGTCAAAAATCTTATTTAGATTCAGTGTTTTTCATCACTGTTCTGTTGTGGCATAAATTAAACTTGTCACACTTATGGGTAGGAGGCAGATCTTCCCCTGATCAGGAAGGCAGAATCTGACGCAAACTCTAATGTCATCTGTTTATCCTAAAAAGACAAACAAGATCAAAAATCTCTTCATATTAATGAGCTAGATAAACCCTCTGCTTGATACAATTTGATGCCACAGTAAAAGGCAGTGTGACCAGATTGCCCTTGTGCTTCACAGCATTTTTAGCAGTGAGTGCTCAGGTTTTAGCCACGGAGCAAGGTGCCCATACTTAATATTAAACATTTGTTTTGGAAGGCATTATAATTCCCTGCACGAGAAGTTACCTACTGCTTTGAGCTCCCTTTTAACACACACGTTACATCTTTTGGGAGAAGAGAAAGATTCCATAAAAAGAAAGGTTGGAAAGGAATAATTTGTCCTTGAATGTCTGGTTTTAGTAATTTAGAAAGGATATCGGTCTGTCACTAGAGTCAGGTCCCCAGCAGTCCCTGTCCCTCGTGAGACCAACTCCCATGCTTACACCCAGCTCAGAGATGTTGACTCTGTGCGTGCCTGCACCCCATGATCTGAATATCACACTCAGTGTGTGATTACATTTGTTTCGTATGAAATGATCTCAAAAAGGACTAGGCAGATAATTTTTAACATGAAATTGGCAATATGACAAAAATGCATTCATGCATACCTGTATTTTTGATGTTTGGGTTTTATCTTGCCTGAATTCTTGCTGGCTTCATGTTTAATATACTGCACACACCCTCTTGGCAAAGCCTGGGCGTGTCTAGACGAGATGAAATCCTTGTGCGCCTGACTCCTCGGTGACCAGCCTTTGACATCTCACAGGTTTCTTTCATGGGCTTTTGCTAAGCACACTTGAATACTGATAAGAGTCTTGCACTCAGGGAATGTGGTCGTAGCAGAGATCATCGCTTGGTGGTCTGTGGACTGGTTTCTCTGTGTTGTCTATGTTGTCTCTAATGCATCACATTGAAGCACCAAGGCAAAATCTTCCTGATTAGCAAACCCTTGGAGACCTCTAAATATTGCCTCACTTCATTACTACTGCAAAATGATCAATATGCCTCACCAAAATTAACTGTACCTTGTACATCTCCCTTGCCTGCTTACCGTGCATATTTTATTCCTCAAGGATAATGGAGGTCTGTTCCCAGCCAAGACGTTATCCTGGTTGTAGGCACAGCTGCAGAGTCTCTCTGTGCCTGTGGTCTTTCTGGGAATGGGCCTTAGCTGCTAATCAAAAATAGTCTGTACACATGTACATGATTTCTGTTTGGTCAGTATGAGCTGAAATTCATAAATGCTAAGTGAGTGATTAGAATAACATACCCCTGTGCTTTTTTAAACATCGGGATGAGCGCTGTAATAACTCACTCCTGACTGTCTACAGCACATGTTCACAAAGCAGAGATGTTTTTCTACCCCTCGTTTCATGCTGACCTTTTAATGCAGTAACCGAAGCTAATCTTAAGCGTACAACCTCATATTGGCTGCAATGCAAACACTGGTTTTGTTACAAATAATTAATATTGCTCTAGTCAGACATCTGCTCATTTATTACTTCCAGTTGCTTCATGGTTATTAAGCGGCCACATTTCAAGCGTGGACAAGTGTCCCTGATGATATACAGAGGCCTGCTAAGAGGAAAACTTAGGGGTGCCTTTGTATTACTCAGATCCCCGAGGAATACTGCTGGGGTCATGCTGTCTTCAAAGATATATTTGACCTATCCTTGATATGCTCTGCTAAAGGTTAGAATAAATATGCATGTTTTCTATGCTTATTAAGCAAAACTCCAGACATTAAGAGAACATGAGAAGAGTTTCCACTGGTCTCCCAGCTAACACAGTAAATTGCTCATGCTGGATGCGCCTGCCTGCCTCAGCTCCACTCCACTCATCCATGCTGCTGTTTTTCCATACATGCATTCATAGAAACCCATTTGCATAGAAATACAGCTCACTAGTTAAGCTTTTGCATTGTAAATCCAGCTTTAATATTATCAGCAGTGCTGCTCCCTGCTGTGCATCAAGGTCCAGCCTTTCCTGCTGTGCATCAAGGTCCAGTAAGCCACTCCTCCACGTCGTGGGCTGTGGGACCCATTCCATGTCCTGTGTCTTCTAGGCTCTTGCTTCCCATTGCCCCTTCCTCCATGAGCAATACCAGGTCCTTCCTGCATCAGAGGCCAGCTGAGCTGCTGTAGTAAGTGCAGGAACCTTCCAGACACAGCACCACAAACTTCTCCGTGTGTTGTCCTCAGTAAAATCTCCTTATGAATGTTATTCTTGCAGGATCCTTTCTGTACAGAAGGAGTTAGATCCCAAGTGAATGTGAGCTTCAGTGTGGAGATCTAAGTGACAAGGTTGGAGAGTGCAAAACCTCATCCCCTCCCAGCTCACCACCATATCCTAACCTGTGGTCCTAACCACTATCAGCTGGGTCTGAACAGTGACAGTGATTGGGAAGAGAGGGAAGGAAAGATGAAAAGGAAAAGCAAGTGACAAGAGTGGGAACATATGTCTGAAAAAAGAAATGCAAGAGTTAAATAATTATAGAGCAGATATTGTTAAATTTCTATTCATTGGGTAGCAAAAATCTACAGAGAGAAAAATCATTTGCTTTCCAGAACAGACCTAGCTCCCAACAAAGTCATGTTGGATTCAGGGAATTGTCTTTCACAAGATTCTTTTTGAGCGAAAAAATGCCATGTCTTTTCACTGATAAAAATCTCAACAGCATGATCAGGAATCCAGCTAAGGATAATCTTCAACTCCAGTAGTCCTGTTTGTCCAGGGCAGCTCTCCCCCTTTCCCTCTTTTCTGTCAGACCCTGATATTTCATTTTCTCAGTTGCTCAGGACACTCTTTTGTTTCCAACCACAGCTCAACCACCGCAACAGTGGTTGCTCCCTTTCCCCTGTCCTTTTTGGGTATGATCCCACCACTGCTGTGACCTTCAGAGCTGATGCATGAAGCATCCCTGCAGGATCCCCTGACACTGAGCGTGAGGCTGGGCAATTAAATGAGGAATTATCAGGCATTTACATCCTGAAGTTAATGGTGAGGAATGTGAGCCTTCCGAACATCTGTTTCCCCTGTTTTCAAGGGGGCCTTCAATTCACTCCTGGTTCTCACCCACGTGGCTGTTGCCATTAACCATCAGTCAGCAGTGCCCCGCATCCCTCGGGAAGGATTGTGGAATGAACTCCCTCTAAATCGTGGTACATCTCAGTTTTGGGGGACTGACTGTAACAACCATGAGGTTAGGAAACAGCTGGAGACCCCTGTAAGGATGATGAGAGAAACACAGGGAGAGCTGTGCTGTCCTCAGGTCTGGAGCTGGACTCAGGGCTGCACAAACAGGAAATTGTTCTCCAAGTAGTTGTGGTCTCTTCCCCAGGGCACCACTGCCCTCTCTCCTCTGCTGTGTTCTGGTTGGCAACTGTCACCCAGGGAAGAATAAAGACCTGACCCAAGCGTAAGAGAAGAGCCAGAAACTTCAGAAATTGTCCATTTTCAGAGGAAAAAGAATGAGACAGAAAATATAGTAGGACAAAAGCCCCAGGATTGCATGTGTATGAATAAAGAAGTAAGGAGACATGGATGAAGGGAAACTCTGGGTAATGACCACTGTTTGGAAATGGACTTGGTGAGCATAGGGGTAGAATGCTGTTCCCCGGTAAAACACAGGCAAGGGTGAAGCTACCAAAGAGCAGCCATCTCCTGATCCCACGAGTGAAGAGGGCAAATGGGGAGCCCTGCACGTGGTCAGGGTGTCCGAGCAAAACGTAGAATAGGACTTTTTTTGGAATAAAATGCCTGAGTGGATTACAAAGGCAAATATAAAAACAAATCTTCCCAGTGCCCCTGCCTTTGACTTACAAACCTCACAAGAAGGCACGTTGTTCAGCTGTTACCTCCCTCCCTGCTTTAGCGGCACTGGAAGTAACCTTACCCTCCCAGAGTCCCCTGCTTTATTGCCTTTAATAACCTCGTGAAGGGTAATGAAGCATTTTAAGTTTTGTGTCAAGCTGACTGGTGTGGAGGGGGTGGGAAAAGGGGATTTTGGGACATTGGGTCGAGGTTTCGAGATGCCTTTGAGCAGAGGCCTGGGGTGGGAATGCGGCATCCCAAGGCTCAGCCCTGGGGTCAGGGTGCTGCTGCAGAAGTTTCAGCTGAGAAGCCCCCTTCAGTGCCAGCTCTTCATCCTTTCCCAAATTCTCCTTAGTCCCTCTGTGACTTTCGTGTGGAAATTTTGGGCTGAGACGGCACAAGGGTGCAGGACAGAGGGAGGGGTCACCTGAGCCTCACTCCTGCCGCCCACCCACAGGAAGAGCTAGAGGTGAGTTTCAGCATTCCCTCTGGTCAGAAGACTTCTTCCATGCCAAAATCTAAGCACATAAGAGCTCGAGGGAGCTTTAAAAGCCTGATGCCAAAAGTGACTTTTATTATGCATCACGCTGCTTGCAGCCATCCAAGTGCTGCGATGCTGGTACACTCCCGAAATTGGATCTGTGACAGCTGGATTCAGGGTGGAGGTGTGGGAAGCCTCTGTGGTTTACCAAATAACAGGGAGAGACAGGAAAATCAACATCACACAGCATCTGCTGGCAATCCAATGGATCTAACCAGCTCCACATTATTTAGCATTTGTGTTGGATTTGATTGGCTTTTAAGAACAGACAGACTTTCAGGCTTGCAGCCATTTTCAGACTAAACACTCCACACCACTCTGTCCTCCCCATCATATGCTGAGATGCTTTTTTGACCTGCACAGATTGCCTGATGAGGATTTGGTTCCAAAATGGTGCCTCCAACATCCAGTAGAGTGTTGTAATAGAATGGTTTTCTCTTATTTTGACTTTTTCCCTTTTAAGCAAGGTAACCAATAACCCCCAATTTGCACCCGGAAATGCTGACTGCATTAAGTAGTTTAGTCCATCAAGTTCCCAGTGACACTTTCTGTCTGTGAGTTTCAGATAAAGACAGGGAACTAAAGTAGCTTAGTGGATTAAAGGAATTGCCTTTCCCACCTAGACACCTTGGCTGGAATCCGATTTTGGCGCTCGAGTGTGATTGCTCATTTGCTTTGGAGGAGGGAGGTGGGGACAGACCACCTGAATGTGCGTGGTCATCTGGCCACTCAGGGGTGGCAGCCACTGGGACCAGGGCCATTGGCTCACTGCAAGTCGTTTCCCTACCAGATGCTCTCCCCATATGGGATTTCCCCACCACTAAAAAACTTAGTCCCCTTTGGCATGAAATAACTACCCCTTACAGCAAATGCGGAGAAGCTTTTCCCATGGAATACACTGTGACAAATTCTGCCAAATTCGCGTTCATGGAGAGTGGTGTTCAGACGGAGGAGGTGCTAAATGGTTAACCTCTCCATCAGACCAGGGAGCAGCTCTGGCTGTGAAAGCACCAGTAATTTACCTTCCATTAAGATGCTGCAGCTTCTCGTCTATTTGAAGGCTGCAAGAAATGGTTTTCTAAATAATAAGACTTTCTCTGTAAAAAAATATCATAGGTAATGGAAAGATTAAAACAGGGGTTGAGACACCACCAATCTATATATTCAATCAATGTCAAATGCTTTGTGCAGTTGTTCTCTGCTTCCTGATACGTGTTACTAGGACCGTACCACAAAGCTCAGGAGAATTTCTGGGAATTGCTGCTATTTTAACTTTCTTTTTTTTATTATTATTTTTAGTCCAGCTTTGAGGTCCAGAACAGAGTAATTGAAAGTTGTCCCATTTGACTGAGATCAGTGGAAATTCTTGCAGAGAACCCATGACTTTTGGTTTACAGTCCTAGGGCCACTTTCAAACACAGCTCTCAGAGCTGTTCCTTTCACTCTTCATTGTGGCTGTAATAAAAGTGAACTTTCTTAAAGGATCTGTTTGTTTCTGTGTGCAGGTGAGGCCCATCATTTCTTATATACCAAGTCATCCCAGAGCACCTGAGAAAATGTGTCCTGAAGGGTTATCTCTTAATTGTTGTGTTCTCCAAGGCTGAACATTAGAATTCTGTCTGATAACAGCATACTGCAGTCTTTACGAGCAGAAAATTTCTCCAAGATATAGTCAGATTTTGATTAGGAAGAACATAAGCAGCCAAGCTGAATCTGAACCGTCAATATCCCCATTCTGCAGACTTCTTTTTTTTCCCATATACTATCTAGAAAAACAGTCTATGAGAGCAGTAGGGAAGAAGAAACCACTTCTTACCTCTGCAAACAGAGGCTGGTGCCACACTGCTGGTTGAGGCACAAGTGAAACACAGTGTTTCACGGGAGTGATGCATCCACGTGGCAGAGGAGAAAGACAGAAATACCACTTAATGTCGGATTAATCCAACACAATTTAATAATAAGGCGCAAAGGAACATAGCTGTCATTTACCATCGGATTTAAAACGCTTTGTGTGTAAGCTGCCCATTTAAACCCTCTTAACACGCTCTCTTGTTAGCATTTGCGACACATCCCAGTTTTACTGCCCCTCTCTTCTGGGCTTTTCCTGACACAACTTTCATCGAAATGTGATTCAAGCAGAAAAATGGGTTAAAAGCTGCTACAAGAGCGGTCCAATTCTCTCCTCTCTCAATATTTTCTGTAAGAGTCTAGAAGAAAGCTGACCTTGACATCGGACACGGTGTCATTGCCTCTTCGCTTTGCTACGTGATGTAAAAGCTACTCCTTCTTGTGAGGATGCAGGAGGAAACCTGCTTTGCAGCCCCAAACAAGGGAAAGGTTTTCCTTGAATTGAGCAAATAGGATGGGAAATTGTTCCTGGGTCCCATCCGCAGGGTTGATTCTAGGCTGCAGCAAGAGCTGATGGGGGTCTTTTTTTCCCTGTGGAATTAGGGACTTTTGTTTTCCGTGCTGATGTTTTTTCAAGTTTCTCCATGAGAAACCCATAGGTTACAAAATGGAAACATTTGGGAGTTTCTTTGCAATCAAAACTTTTCAGATCATGAAAAATCATTAAAATAATCATGTACCTGAAAACGTGTATTGAGTGCAAAAGCTGTTTTTCACTGGAAGACATCAGGGACAATTTTCTTCTCCAGTCTAGCAGATCTAGTCACACATAAGCCTTAGATCCTTTCTTACCCTGTTTCATTTCCATTTATTTTGCCTCCTTTCCCCCAAATGCCCCTCTCCCTCTCTGCCAGCGACAGAGCTGTGGTTCAAGGGTCAGTGCGTGGTCAAAGGGTCAGCGCTCCCTGGCTCAGCCCCTGCAGAGGGCCCTCAGCATCATTTAAATGTCCTGGACACCAGCGGGGTTTTGTGGTGCTCTGGTGTCAGGGGAAAATGAACGGATTCCCCGTTTGCTTCTGACTCTAGGACGCAGGAGAAGGCTGGAGCTGGGAAAGGGAATAGAGCATCGAAATGAGGGAAACTTCCAGGCCCTGCCCAGGCTGCTGCTGTAGGCAGCAGTGGGTCACTCTACCCCTGTGTCCATCCACAGAGGGACACTCTGATACTCACTGTCAACCCACACCCCTGCCCTGTAAGCACTGTCACACAAAGATCTCCGGCATCTTCAGCTGAAATGTCCATGTGCAACAACAATATTACCAGGATATGTGAGTCTGCCTTACTCAGACCTGGTTAATTAGGATCCACTAGCTAAAGAAATTGCTATTTACTCCAGTCAGCCACGGAATACAGTTTATTTAACTTACAAAATGCAAAAATCCTGGTGGTCAGAGGGTTAAGAAGCAGCAGTGACTAAGTACTTGCAAATTGATGAAGTGCCCTGAGGGCACCTCTGCCCGTAACAAAGTGCATCTCGAACGGATCTGACTGTGCTACAGCCCAGCAAAGGGAAGCAGAGTGGATCTGTCCCAGGTTACCTGCGAATGAGACTGACACTCTAACACAAATCAACACCCATCAGGGCTCCGATTACATTAGTCACAAAGCCTTGGAAAACCATCCATAAGGACTCTCTTTTCTTCAGGAGAAATTAATTGACGGGATCTGCAAACAGTGTAAAAATCAGATGTACAAAAAGCAAAAGCCATTAAAGTTCTTTTCTTTGCTCACCTTTCTCATGATGGAAACCAGTAATACTAGCAACAGCTGCTAAATGTGAATTAGTCTGGGTGCTGTGTTCCTCCTCCCCCACTTTCCTTGCCTTGGCCTTTGAGATAGAGAAGTCCATCTCACCCATGGATGTGGGCACACCCAGACAAGCCACAGGAAGCTAGAAATCACCACTCCAAGACTGGCAGAAGGAGATGAACGGGACTGTGACAGTGAAAAATGCACAGGCTGTGAAAGGTGGGATTTCCCAAGGGGCTTGAGGGCACCCTTGTGTGGTCTGGGTGCCCCTGCAGGAGAGATTAGGGCGCCATGGGTGCCCCCCACCCCTGTCTCACCCTGCAGCACCCAGACTCGCTCTGTGCCCAATCTTGCCGTGGGGATGTGACCATGCTGTCCCCAAGCCCACACTTCTGCCCTCTTGCTGAATGGCTTCAGCCCCAGGCAGGCTCTGCCAGGCACCGAAGGGCCAAGAGCCACAGGGTGGCCAAGCCTCCTTCAGTGGTGTTTTGGAGGAACAAAAATGTGCTTATTTCCTTTGCTAATAGGAAATGGATTTAGGAGCCAAGGTCGCCAGAGGGGTGAGGTCCCTCATGAATTTTTCCCGCTTGTGAATTGGAACATCTCACCCTCAGTGGGCACAGCAGAAATGCAGACAAGGTGGCAACCCCCGGGCTGCACAGTGAATCAGGGACTGAATAATACTGGGATTAAAAAAAACTTGAAAAATAAAAATTCAAGGAAAAAATTCCCAATCTGAGCTTTGACACTGAAATTTGTCCCAGCTACTCCTTTCTTATGATGGGCCATGGGCCAGGATGGCTGGTAGGTGTTCTCCAAGGCAGGATGACTCCTCCTGGACTTTGATTCAAAGCCACTATGCCGGGAAGATGCTGCTTCATGCCTTATCCTCCAGCTCCGCTACTTTGCATTTCAGATGCAGGGGCATGGTTTATAACCTAATTCCAAAAAACAAAGGCTTGGCATCTATTTTTTATGCTTTGTTAAGTAGCTGTTTGGATTTTTATGATTCAACTTAAATTCACAGGGTTTTGGGTTGTGTGCAGCCATCCAAGAGTAACATTAAATAAAAAGTGGAGTCCCTTTATTGATTTGCTTTTGGTTAAAAACAAACGTCATATATAATCGAGATGTACACTGCTTGTAGATAGTAGGGAAGACATTTATAAAGCTATCGAAAGAAATAATTAAATTGAATGTATCACAGCCACCTTTCTGAATTGTTCAAACAGGGAAGTTTACACCCATAAAAGGCTGACAGTCCCTCTGGCAAACTTTTGATACGATTGTTTGGTTTGTACCTTAAATGCCTGGCATATTTTAACCCTGCAGATAAATGAATCTCAGTGGGATTGCTGAGTAATTAAGAAAAGTGGGTCTGATGGTCTTGCTTCATATGGAGAGGTGAAATAACACCGTGAGAATCAGATAATCGTTCGATATCTTTACATTAAAAAAAAAACAAAAAAAAAGGCAGACCCTGAGGCATGCCGTTGTTACGCTGTGTGACAGGGATTGCTTTCAAACAAGTCGTGTTTTCAGTGTTAGCTGTATCATGGTTTTTAAATTGCCATTCAAAATGTAAACCAGTGTGCACTCTGGAAGGAAGCCTCCTGAGACCCCCTGAGCCGGAGCACGGTGGCCTCGAGGCCGGAGGTCAGGGCTCATCTGCTCACTGGGGCTTTCCTTGATTGAGGGCGACAGCTCGGTGGGAAAGCGGCGGTGGTGGAAGGGCTTGAGAAGGAGCAGTTTGGTGTCCACTGGCTAATTACTGGCAAGAGATCTGCAGGAGCTGTTTATTTTCTAGTAATAGGTCCAGACATAGTCAGGATGGTCTTGATAACTTGCTTTAAGGTTTTGTCTTGAGCCATCTGGATGCTCAGTTTTACTGAGGGCTTAGACTTTCGGTAAGAAATGTCGAAAAGCAGCTGGAACGCTGAGCCCCCAAAGGAAGGAAATCCGGCTTTGAATCACTGCCCCAGTGTGGTGTGCCGTGAGGAACAGCACACACAGCTTTAGTCCCAGTGCTACTGCGCTCAAATCACACTGAGAAAGCTCCCTCAGCTATTACTGCCAGCAGAGGGATGCTTTCACATCAAGACGTTTAACTCGAAGTAGTCGCTTTGCCAGAAAAACCTTGGCGAGCAGGCTCCGGGAATTTTCCCTCCAGCTTAAAGCAGCAGAGCTTTATCCCAGGCCGGAAGCTTTCAGCCTTGGTCTCTGCTGGCTGCCCCAGGTCAGGCTCTGCTCGCCCCTCGGGAGTTGGCTGTATCACTGCCAGGAACGCGTGGTGTCAGCTGGGATTTGCGCTGACAATATTGCTCTTGGTTTCAACGCGCGTCCTCCAGCATGAAAAGCATTCCAGGAAGGAGGTGGCTGTATCTCCAGGGACGATAACTGATTTCATTGTGAAAAACATTAGTTATTCTCTGGAAAACAGAGGCACCATCAAGACATTATGCAATTAGGACCATTGCCCCTCAAAATTATTATTTTCCACTAAAAGATGTTGTTATTATCGTTGGAGAGGTGGCTGCAGGAGCAGTCCACTTGACAATTATGTCCAAGAGCAGCGGACAGAAGCACCTGTTTATTGGCTATATAAATCAAATTAATTTAGTTAAATTTACAAACACAGGAAGAAAAGCAATAAGGTCTGTCACGTGGCTGTGCCTCATAACAGGCAACACTGTCAGTATTGAAACTCCTCTATCCAGGGAAACCAGGAATGTGATATGGCTGCAAGTATTCATTTGTTTGTTGTCATTTCAAGAGCTACATATTTTAAATTTACTTCAGGCACTGTTGAAAGCCTATAATGGTGAGGAATTACCTGCCCAGAGGGACTCTGGGTGACATGCCCACCAGCATGAAGGGAAGTTGTGCTGTCTTGCTCCAAGGAAATAGTGAATTAAGGGTTTATAACCAAGGTTAATAACTCCAGATATATCTCCTTCTAACACACAAGGAAAGTGAATTATTTATAGGCACATCTCCTGCCTCCTAACTCTCACCTTCTGCCCCTCTCCACTGCTTTACCAACATCCTTTGCCCTGTCCATGACTCCAGCCACATCTGAAGCGCGGCACAGCACTGCTCTTCCACCTGAGATGCAAAGAAGAGGTAGAAAGAGGTCATATTGGGACAACCCTCCCCAGCACTTCTCACTGTGGTATTTGCCACGTTATCCAAGGCCAGATGGGCTGTGTGATGCGGATCCTGTACACCTCAGCCTGTGTCTGGCTTGTGAGATGCTAATCCCAGGGCACAGGGAGACACAGTTCCTGCAAAACGTAGCCCGGAGGGACCTGGGTGGCTTTCACTGCACTGGGCAGTGCACTGTCGATGAAACTGACAGTTTCACTGCACTGGCGATGGCAATCGCTTCATCTCCACTTCATTCAGCATAATCACAAGGGTATACTGAGCTGAAGGACAGCTCCAGAATTCATTTCAGGGAGGACTGAGAGGGGAGCTACCTCAGTTTTTTCCTCATAAGATTATCCTGAGGGTGAAATAAATAGTCTAAGAGTGAAATTTTGCCATCAGATACCTGTCTACAAACACCACCGGTGTCATGGGAGCACCACATGTGAGCACAGGAAGAGGATCTGGTCCTCCAGGTGAGGCCCTTCTTCTTCAGCATCTTTTTTGTGTGCAGTTTCTGGGCAGATGAGTCCCTGCACCATCTCTGACCTCTGTGGGCTCAACCTAAGCCATCTGTAGGCTGGAAAAATGCCACCAGCTGCCAGGATGCCTTTGGTACTTGAGCAGATGTGAAAGGACACATTCCAAGCAAGCTGTTCCTGGGTGCAGCTCATGCCGGATGGGCACCTCTGGTGATATACTGGGATGTGGTAATCATCTTAACAGCACTTGGCACTGAATACTGCCTCTCATCCTCATCGCTCCCCAGTCTCTGTGCCATTAGCTAATTGAGCTTTGCAGCAAAGCCTCGGAAACGCTGGCTTTGGCAGGCACATTTTTCAAATGACTAAATACAGATTTGGAAAGGCCACGTGTGCCTCTTGGCCAGCGGTCATCTGTGGGATCTGCGAGCCTTTAGATGGCAGGAGCTGGTGAGACCCTCAGATAGTGAAGGTGGCCCCTGGTCTCACCAGGACCAGAAGGGAAGATGCTGTTGTAATCTGCCCCAGAGACTCTCATGAAAAGGGGTTTGAAATTTAGAAAAGGCATCTGAAATTCAGATACTTGTCCAGCCATTCCCACCCTGAATAATTTGTTGTTCTTGCGACCCAGAAGAGCAGGGACTTCATTTTGTCTTGCTGAGTTGTTTGGATACAGCCCTCTTTTCCTCCATGCCCTCCTCCTTGGTGGGGGGGGGTTGGGAGCAGCAGTACCTGGTTCGTCTGGCTCCTTCGCAGCCCCAAAAACCTTCTCCCTTCGACACGAGCACAGCGAGTCTGTCTCCTGCTGCTACCCGTCCGCCCTTTGCACCTCCCCGTGCGTGTGTCTCTGTGTCTGTTTTAAAGCAGCTGGACAGGGAAAAAAAAGCCCACTGGGACTCTGGCAGGCTCCTAGGGAGGCTCCCAGCATCCTGATTACACAGCAGCACTGGAGCCGAGAGCACACTGAGGAGATTAAAGGGCGTCAGCGGCGCTGCCGCCAGCCTGCGGTGCCGACTGGCACTTCCCCCGGCTCAGCACGGCCCTGGGAGCAAAGAGAGGGGCAGAGACAGCCTCCCAGCCACGGAAAAGCTCCTCGTCCTTTAAAACCTACTCAGAGTTACAGGCTGCCTCTGAACAAGCCGCTGCTCGCACTGTCGGCAGGAAAAGGAGCCTCCTCCATCCATCACTTCTGGCTCCAGGAGCTTTTTCCCTCCGACGCAAGGCGACGGAAGCAGATACGGACCATCCACCCAGCCGGTATGGCCTGGGGCAGCACGAGTCTCCGGTGGGCACTGTTAGGCTGGCAATTGAAAGCAATAGGTCTTTATGGTGATTTGGGCACCAGGCAGCCACTATGAATAGGAAATGATGGCAGTTACTTTATCTAGTAACAGAGTGAAAATGTGAAGTGCCTTTATTGAGCTGCTGGCTTGCTGGTGAGAGTTAAAGGAGATGCTCTCTCGGGTATAACATTTGCAGAGAAGTGGCATGAGCTATTGCCATAAACTCCTCCGTTAATAAGCGAGCAGAGGAAGGCAGAGAATACCTAATGCAGCTGTGTGAAAGGACAAAATTAAGACGGTAGAAGCAGCAACATTTTTCCCTCGGCAGTAGACATACCCCAAGGAGAAATGAAGAATTTCCCTCTTGACCCAACAACTAGAAAACCCATGTACTGCTAATACTAATATAGGAAGGATGGCTTTGAAAGGAATAAAAGAAAAACAGTTCTTGCCACATCAGTGTCCTCCAACAGCAGTGAGAAATTTAAGTCTCTGCCAAAGGGAGATTATCAGGGAAGAGACCAGCTGTGCAGTGACGATGCTCTGCAGGTGGCCAGGGGGGGCAAAAACGACTTTTGCTCTGTGACAGATGGGGGAGACGTGGCCCAAGTGTGTTAAAAAATGGCAGCATGCATTCCCAGTTATTCCAGTGATGGTGTTGGATTGCAGCATTGCAAAGCAGTTCTGGGGGCAGTGGCCATGCACAGCTGAAGGTGAGCTGCCCAGAGGGAGCAGAAAGGCAGCACTCAGGAAACAATGGGAAGAACCTCAGAATTGCAAAACTGGTTCCAGTTCAGCAAATTCTGTTTTCTCCCAAGTTTTGTAAGATTGTCTGTGGCATTTATCACTGATATCTTAATTGGCGTGTTATTTAACTGCTTAAAAGGCTGATTTTGATAGTTCTTGCCCAATGAAAGCTGTTCTTCTGAGAAAATAAGAACTGTGGAGACATTTAAGATCAGTTTCTGCTTAAAGCATGTGTACAGTTCCAGTGCAGCTATTGCTTATATCGATGAATGGAGTCAAAATGGATTTCTGAAAACCTATATGGGAAAATAATTCACCACAGGTGAAGAACTTTGGTAAAGCCAACAACTTTTGACAACACTTTGCTTTTGAAAAAAGACAGATGGTTATGAAATAAGAGGAAAAAATCTGCTTATATTCTCACCTCCCAGCGCTGTAGTCACCCAAGAAGATGAGAGGAGGGAGTACCATCCTGCATTTTTCAGGGAGATCTGTGATTCTCCTCCATGCCCGCAGGCAGCTCTGGCTTCCTTGTAGCTGCACCCTTGTTAAATCTGCCCTGCAAGTGAGGTGGTGGCATGGAATGGAGACCCAAAGGAGTGGACAGGCCATGTTTGTAACCAGAGCACCGTGATGTCTCTCTGCTTCTGTACTCATTGATGGTGAGAAGCAGATCAGGTTTGAGAAGAGAGGAGGAGGAGGAGGAGGAGGAGGGGAGGGGGGGGGCAGAGAAAATGCACAGAGAAGCTGCAACACTGGCCCAATCTTGGGCAAGAAGGGTGCTTTGCAAAGGAAACACTATCTGTCTATTGGGTTGGTGGAGGAGGTTTAGGGCAAAAACTGGGTCTTCCCATGGAGAAAGTTTGTAATGGCAGACACTGCCCCAATTCAGTGAAGGAAAGCACGATGACTTTCTGAAGTCAGAAGCTCATGCAGGAAAATAATACAGACTGAAAATATGATAAAAAATGCTAGTGGTGAAGATAAATAATCTTTGGAAGAACTTAGCAGGAGACGCCACTGGTGTCCTTCATGAGAATCTTCAAAGCCAGGCTTTTTGGAAAGGATGGGCCCCAATCTAAGCACGAAGCAGTCAGTGTGAAGTGACACACGTTTTACAGGGGCCAGGCTGGAGGGCTACAACTCTTGTCCCAGCTGCAAAAGTTGTTGCTGCTTCTAAAAGGCTCTGATTCCCTACGGATGTGCCCTCCAATGCCCCAAGATGACAGCTGTAGGTGCTTAGGGAATGCCAGGAGAATGGACAGCAAGTGGTGGCTCCTGCCCACGAGCCAACTCAAAATGCCATCCCCTGTAGTCGCTGCAGGGGACAGGGTGCTGGGCTGGAAGGATCATTGCACTGAGCTAGTGAGACTTCCCTTATGTTCTTGCCTAGAAGACAACACGGGAAAATGGTAACAGTGCAAACACTTCTCAAAACCTGCTGGGAGAGCTGGGAGAGCACATGAAGCTTTGTATATTGTTTGCATCCAAAGGAGGCAGAAAACTGCCTGATGTCCCAGCCAGGTTAGACTGGCCTGGCTCCTTTCTCAGGGAAATACAAATAGTGGAGCCAGAGTACGTCCTGCATCAGCCAGCCTTGCCAGAAATCCTACCAGCACTCAGAAACATGGGAGCGCAGGCAGGCTGGTAAGGCGTCTGAATGGACACTCGTGATACCCTCAGCAGCACCTGCTCTCCTGTTCTTGGGATAAAGACTGGTGCTGATGTTGTCCATGGTAGATTAGGTTTCCCTATGGCTGCTGGAGAGAGAGAGAGCAACATGTAGGAAGGTCACCCCCAAAAGTGCCCAGTCAGAAAGACAAACAAATCTGGTTGAAACCCAAAATCTCGTGTTGGGTTTGGACGGAGCAACGCATCTCCCAGGCTATCATCCTGCCAAGTCACACAGTGCCTGGATGCCTGAGGTTTCCCACGAGCGTTCTCCTTTCACCTTGGCAGCTCGGACTGAAAACCTGGAAAGCTATTGCTGCCGCGGTCGGTTTTTGTGTCTGGCTGATCCTATCACCGTGCAAACCTGACGCAGCCGCAGCAGCAGCTCAGCTGTTAGAGCATTATAATCCCATGCGCATTACAGTGATGCCACTTGAGCTGCTAATTTGGCAAAATCTGGATCCTAATGGAGGCTTAGCTGATGGACTTCTGCCACTTCTCACTTGTCTGTTACAGAATTAACCATCTTGGAAATAACGGCTGCAGTCACCAGAAATTTGCAACCAGCAGTGAGATGGGATCCACCAAGCGCCCCTTGCAGGTGCACTTGTTTCTCCTCTCTCTGGCTGCATCCATACAGCTAAATAATGACATTAAGGACCCGCTCCGTGGTGTGAGGCCAGGTGGGGCAGCAGCCCTTTCATTCCCAAGCCTGGATGAGACCACCATGAGCTCAGATTAATGGAGCTATGCTGGTCCAGAGCCTCTGTGTGTGAAAGCAGAAGAAAGAACTGGATCCACACCCGCACACCTGACCATGCTGCTGATCCTTTGTTTGCAAGAGAAGTTGCATGCACAACCAGCTGCCGTGTCTTGGTGGGTGTAGGGTCCCTCTTCAAGCAGGTGCTAAAAGTCCTGTGTTGAAATGCAGCAAGCAGGTGTTCTGTGGGGGTCTCTGGACAAAATCTGGGTAGTAAAATATTTTCCAGATGTGCCACCATAAATGTGAGCTCATGCACTGAGAACAAGTTACCTTCAGAAGCACTGAATGCTCGTTTTCATCCTTCCCCGCCAATGTTGGTGGCAGACAGATGCTCCTCAGAGATCACATGTAGCAAGTATGATGGGCACAGATGCACACAGACATTTGGGCACTGCAAAGGTCCCTCACCCATCCTTGAAAGTGGTCTTTTCTTTGGAGAACAACAATCTCTTTTTGTATACCAGCCCAGAGGCATGGATGCATTGTCAGGTTGAAGATGCTCCTGTGTGCCTGTGGGATCAGGGATACCCTGGAAGGCAGCTGGGTCTCAGGAAGGGTGGATCACAGAATTGCCAGAGCCCTGAGGTTTGCAGGGATGGGGGGTTCCATATCTGCTGCCCATGGATAGGGTGGTGCTCCCCAAGTCTAGGCATTTAGTCAATAGTCAAACAGAAATTATCCCCAGGGATTCAGGTGGCAATAACCAGCGTAAATAGCAAGGACTTTTAGCTCATTTATGGCTTTGATGGCAGAATACTTGCACTGGTAACTTGCAGACTGAAATTTCCTATCATCAAGGATTTGTGCAGCTACCAACTACAAATCAGGAAAAAAACAAATAATAAATAGCAGGATGCTCACAGTTACTTTAGGAACAGAGAGAGAAAGAATACATTTAAGCAAATCGATTCACTCACTTGTCCTCATGTCTGTCTGAAAATATTCTCCAAGTGTCACTCAGCACTGCAAAAATTATCTCCTGTTCTCATTTACAACCAAATGTTAAAAACAGAGGGATACATATTCCTCCCATCCTTAACGTTTTTTGGGGGGGTTGTGTCATCAGCTGTTCCAGCATTCACAATTTTCACTTATTTATCTACTCAGGCCTCCTTTTCTTTTTTTTTTTTTCTCTTATGCACAGCCTCTCTGCAGTCTGGCAGAGCCAGGATTGCAGTATTGATTTAGGAAGAGGCAGTTGTGACAATACAGTCCCAGGCTAATTCCAGCGCCGTACGGGGGCTGCTCTGTCCGCAGCAGCAGCCTCACCCCCAGCGTGGGGCTCACTTTTAAAGAGAAGAAAAAAACTGAAAGAAAAGCTACTTTTCTCTGTTCTGCTTTGAAGGCAAAAAGGATTACCAAGGCTAAATAAGCCATGTGAGTACTTAGCTAGCAAGCCTAAATAGCACCCTGATAGGAAGTTCTGGCAGAGGGCTAATTAAATTAACTCTCTTTGATTTATTAACAAGCAGAGCAACATATCACACAGGATTGTCCCATGAAATGAATGTGCTTTCTGATTCCCTCAGCTGCTTCAGCGCAGTCACCTCCCAGAAAACCCGGTTATGGGGACTCAAGTTTAATGAGACTCAATGGCTCGAGAAGGATCCCTGCCCACCAACAGAGATACGCACTGGTAATAATACCTAAAAGCATGTTTATTTTCGTTGCACTTCCCTAATTCCTTTTTAATGTCTAGGACTATCTAATGGCTAATTCGTAATTTCCTGCTCACCGATATGCAGATGAATGACAAGCAAATGCCTTCTGCATGTTTAATTATTCTGTTGATTTAGAAGCCACTTTTCCCTCAGTGCAAGTTTCTCTGTGTGTGTGTGCTCTCATGCATCGCGTATTTCATTATTTTTAGAAGCATGCTCTGTGTCTTTTTATGCTCCCATAGTTCCAGCATCCAGTAATTACCATGTTTTGCGTCCAACAGACCTGATCCACCAGCAAGTGTAAATCAGGAAAACATTGCTGTCTCTAAATGGAGTTATTCCAAGTTACACCAGACCTGAGACCTGACCTCTCCTATTTTCAATGATGGGGAAAATGTTATTTGTGTGCTGGGACTCTTGTGAAGCGGCGGAATACAAAATTTAGAAAACTTCAGAGCAGTGAAAATCCAAATTGAAGCCTGTGAATGCACAGACGAGAATCTATTTATGTAGCAAGCTCTACTTCTGCTTAACCCCTGCAAGGAACTGTAACTCTCTTTGCATATTTGATTTCTCTCTCTCAGTAAAACATAGTCTGCTTAACCTATTTTTGCTACTTTCTAACAGTTTCGCTGGAGGGGTTCTTCCCTACGCCTTACATGTAGCTTTGCTATCTGAGCGCTCCTTTGTTAAATTAAGGCAATTAATAAATGGAGATGTTAAGCAATCAATTTTGCCTGCATATCTCCACAGCCTTACGTATGACTGGCTGTAATCACAAGATAAATGCAATGTGCTGATGTATGGTAATGTTCAATAATACATTCTCCACCAGGCTCAATTCATCAGGGAGTTTCTGGAGGGGAGGCATTTGTTATTGGCTGTCTCCGGACCTCAAGGATAACATTTCTGTCCTTTCCATTGGCCGCCCCGCTGCTGCAAGCCTCTTCCCGTCTTATTTTGATGATGAATATGAAGGCATGCTAAGCTGTGCCGGAGAGCAGCTCTCGCCGACTACACTCTCACCCCGGGCTCAAGGACTCCAGAGCTCCCCGGCTGCTTCCCCTGCCCACTGCCAGCAGCAGCAGCAGCAGCAGCAGCAGCAGCAGCAACAGCAGCAGCAGTAGTAGCAACGCCAAAAGTTGTGATGCTTTTCTTCACCCAGTGCTTTGGGGCTGTGTTAGATCTTATTCACCTGCGGTTTCAGCACTACAAGGCAAAGAGGGTTTTCTCAGCTGCCGGGCAACTTGTCTGCGTCGTCAACCCGACACACAGCCTCAAGGTGAGTTAAAAATATATTTTCTCTTCTAACATCTCCTCGTCTTCCCCACCGCCGCCACCCGTGATTCTCCACAGGGAATGAAATGATGCTCTGGCAGCAAGGGGAGAGTGCTGTTAACACATTGCAGCCCTGGCAGAGAGGATGTTTGCGTTGTCTGAATGCATGATTCCCTTTGGAGCAAAGGAGAAGCAACCCACTGCTCTGAGCGACCGTGGGAAGTCGTGGCTCCCCCTCCCCAAAGTTTCCTCATCCATTTCACCCACATAATGAGCATGCATGTTGCAAGCGTTTAGCAAAAATGATTGGAAAAGTTAGTTGGATGAATTAACATCCCTTTTTGGTAGAAGGATGCTGTGTGGTCTCTCAGGCTGACACCCCGGCACAGAGGGATGCTGCCAGGCAGTGGGGAATGGGAAGAGGGGCTTGGGAGCAGAGGGATCTCCTCTGCTGTCGTTTGCTCTTTCAGGGGAAAAACGGCTGTTTCTGTCTCCTGAGGGGAGTCTGAAGGCATTCCTCTGGCGCTGAAACTGTCCTTAAGCTGTTTGCAAGGTGAATCTATTTTAGGAGGGAGAATACATTTGCTTTAGTGCGAAACTATTTATAGTCCCCATAAAAACATTTCTTTTACTTGCATAGTTCTGAATTTTCACTGACAAAGTGTCAACAGCTCCATCTATACCCGAGCCTTCGTGTTTGTAGTAGAGAAGGAGCAGCAGGGGGAGAAAGCAATCAGGAGGCTTGAATTACTCTATCACACTAGCGTATGACCAACTGTAATGAAGTGGCTTCTGTTTTGTGAGAAGCCCTTGCTGACCTGACTTGTGAGGTAGCTCCACTATCCTGGTGCAAGCTCAGAAATTAATTCAGTTCAGGACAACTTATTTTTGGCTCCATAAGGGTCCCTGTGAGGTACTTAGAGGGGTTGCAGGAAGCATCTTTCCCGAGCCCCTGGTCCCGGGGACGTCCACTGATGGGGTAAATCCCTCTTCAGAAGAGCATCACCTCACAAGAAAAGGGCATGTTTCCCACAGTCATCTTTCCCGTCTCAGGCTGTGCTCAGGCAGGAGGAGATCGTTTCTAGCAGGGTGCCGGCTCCGGGAGGATTTTCCCGCAAGGCTGTGCCCTGAGCACTGCCGGCTGGGGCAGGCACTGCCAGGGGATGAACCGCTTGGGTGCAGGCTCGCCTCTCCCGGCACCACGCTCCTCACAAGATAAGTTAAAAACACACAGCCCTGTCGTTATCTGAAAGGGTCCGGTTGTCTGAATGGGTAAAAGAAATAGCTGCATTCCTAAGTGCACGGGGAGATTTTGTAAGCGAATTCTTCTGTGCTCAACCCTTTTATGTGACTGTCTCCTGCTACTTTCATCTGTAATTTTAATTATTAAAAAAAAAAAAGTGAGCAGAAAAAAGTCTGTCAACACACAACAGGTCCCAACACAATTTCAGTGCCAGTGGAACTGTCTGATAAGGTCCTGTAAGCACACAAGGGGGTGACTATTTCTCCACTGTTACCTAAGACTAGACCCAAGCTTATCATTTCAGTTGATAAACAAGTTGCAGGTTTGCTATTGCAGGAGCTGCAGCTGTGTTAAACATACAGGGCATTTCACTTTACTAAAATCCCCCATGGCCAAGCTCTTCACTGCTCAGACCGAAAGCCCGGCAGAAAGACGAGCAATCTCAGTTCTGCCTTGGCAGCATTTGGATGTAGGCATTGGAAGCAAAACTCTCTTG
The DNA here is from genome assembly GCA_013397845.1 of Melanocharis versteri. Classification (NCBI taxonomy): domain Eukaryota; kingdom Metazoa; phylum Chordata; class Aves; order Passeriformes; family Melanocharitidae; genus Melanocharis; species Melanocharis versteri. The sequence continues at coordinate 804,692 of VZTG01004161.1, forward strand.
GAAACAAACAGGACCCTCTAGGAAAAGGTCTGGTGTGTCAGTGAAGCCCCAGTAAGAATTGTCTTGACCTGGGTGGGATTTGCTCCCTTGAAAAGGTTGCAAAGGGAGCCCAATGGCACTGGTGTCTCCACGGGAGCCTGTTGAGACACCATCAGATGAAGAGGCTGACAAGAAACCCTCTGCTCTGATAAACTCCTCTGACTGTAGAGTGAAACGTGCCGTGCAGTGCTCCCAAGTTACCCAGTTCACAACCAGCCACACAAATATGGTAGGTTTCAGCTCTGATGTGCTCCCCAGGTGTTCAGATTCCCTCCAGCAGTGTAAGGAACACATCACCACTTTGTAGCAGCACCTGGAGGAGATGTGGGGATCAGGTCCCTTTGTGCCCAGCATGACACAAACAGTTGTTCACCCATAGCAGCCTGGGGGACAACTGGAGCCAGCTGGCTCTGGGCAAGCAAGGCACCTTGTCCAACAACTGGTGTCAGAGTCAAGGCAGGTGAATCTGCTTCTCAAGGTGCCCATTTCCACCCCGCCAGGGATGCACAGGGAGGCTGTTGTTGCTCTCAAAAGACCATGAAATGTGAAAGGGCCGAACTTATTCCTCTGTGGTGGTTTACAGCATTATGACTACTTCGATGTTTCTTAGTCTATTATTTCTAGATGGGTCTTTTCAAGTGTAACATTTTGTTGACAGCCCCCAAATCTATCTTAACAATTGACAAGTGGAGTGAAAACTGTATTAAGGTTTGCGGTCGATGAATACAAACCTGCTAGGAAACAAGGGCTGGGAGCAATGTCATTTCTCTCCCTTTTCTTCAAGGCTTAAATGTTTGTGCTTGCTCCAAAATTGTAAGCCCTTTGCAAAGGGATTACTTTTTTCTGTATCTTCGCAGTGCTGGTGTGAGGGGGCTCCTGGCTGATTGGTGCAAATGATAAATGACAGGCATCTCACTCTGGTGTGATTATGCACGTTGACATCCTTCACACAGGTCAGGTCTTCAATCAGTGCCAATGCACACAACTTCATTAAAGTCAATTGCTGCGGGACCTCCATTCTCACTCCTTCCACCCAGGGGAGTGCTCAGGGATGGTAGTGGGATTCAGCCCACACAGGAGGACCCGTGGCTGGTGATCATGTATGCATGTCAGAGATTTGGCATCGCAGAAAGCACTCAGTGAGCAGCAGAGGACAGGGGAGACCTGGCACCCTCCAGGGGAGGTTGCACCAGCTTCTGCTGTCACAGACCTGCAGCCAGACCAAGGGGGCTCTCCTGTAAAGTTATGCCAGAACACTGTCATCACCATCACAGCCTGGACCTCTGACAATGACCAGAGCCTGTCACTTACCTCTTCTTTTAGGAGAGGTCCAGGGGTTGATAGAGAAGCACAGACTTAGAGAGAAACCCATGTATTTCTTCCTGCTGAAAGGCTCATTAACTGGGGAGGCTGATGAACATTTCTGTGTTTCTTGAAGGGCAAGATGGTAAAAGTGTCAGCACAGACACCTCTATTGATCTGCTGCTATTTTCCCTGCACACAACAGGCTGACATGGGCGGCTCTAAGAAGGAAAGACAATTTTGCAACTGTCCCCCTCTGTTTTGTCGGTTTGGCAGGAGTATGAATGGGAGGGGGTGTTTGTTTCGGAGCCTTTGTCCTTCTTGCCGCTTTCTGCTCTTTATCCTCCTGCAAAGCTTTCCCGGACATAGCAGCAGCGTCTCACAGCACAGTGCTACACTGGGATCAAAATTCACTTGCCAAGCAGAAAAAACAACTTATTTACCACGCTTTTATAGGCCACCTTCGTCCTCAATCATATTATACCCATTACTTTGTAACCTATCTTCCTTCAAGCATGTGGTCAACCTGACATCTTTCCTTGGAGAGGCACAGCCAGGCAACAGAGCTCTCCAGCCAAGTGGCTTCTCCCTCCAAAGCCATACGAATTAAAGGAGCAACACTCACGCTGCTGGCTGCAGGTCCCAGCATGCAGGGAAAGTTTTAAGGTCCTCTGCACATAATGGAAGAAATGGGCAGGGTTTTCTGATCCTGCAGAGGTGAGGCTCAGTGAATTCCTGTACATTTGGCCCCTGTTAATAGCAATTCTCCCTAGACTTGCAAACTGGGAAGAAGGTGAAGTTGGGGGGGGTATCCTCACTCCTTAGCTTCAGTCCCTGTCCCAATAGCCAGCCTCACACGGCAGGGGACAGCACTGCAATCACATCCCAAATGGGTGCTGATGTTTCACGAGATGCTGCATATGGCTGGGTAAAACAGATCTTCTTCATTCAAAGAGTTACTAGCTTTTTAGACACAATTTTTAACTCTTTGGGGAGTGTGAAAGCTGTTCTTGTAAATAATAAAAATGTGTGTTTACAATATTCTTGTAAAAAACACCAATCTCCGTCTCTGCAGGACTTCAAGGAACTTGTTGAATTACAAAAAAAGCATATTCAAACAAGGTCATAAAATAGTTCAGTCTTGTATTCTAATAGGGTTGTAACACAGTTTATGGGTCCAAGCTGTCTTTCAGCTGGTTTTTAAAGCAACAAACAAATCTGCTCTGACTTAGAGAAGGGATTTGAATCCTGTTATAACAGTTTGGCTCTGCATGCAGTGGCCAGCCAAATAGCATTGTAATCCACTTTATCTCCTGGAGGATTAAAGTGCTAGGGTGCATTACACCCCCAGGAGATCTATTTACTTGGTGCGAGGGAGGAGAGCGACTCTGAAACCTGCTGCTAACAACCCCCAGATGTCCTGTGCCACTGTCTCAGCCCAGACAACCTCCAATCTCCCATGCAGGGCTGTGATTTGGGGACAAAGTGTCGTTTGGCCCCAATGTCCAGCAGGATTGTGACAGTTGCGGTGAGAGGATCTGTGAAATGCTCTGCTGCCTGCAAACCCACGCTCCTGGCAAGGTGCCTGTTGCCCACCCCAGCTGTGGGCCAGGGCTGTGTGAGCACTGGGCACCTCAGATTTTAAATCCTTTTGCAGGAATGTGGATAGCAGCAGGAAGTGCTTTGTCACCCCTCCTTCAGCCTCTGTTTGAAGGGATTCCAGTTGACCCTGAGCACCCCAGAAGCCCCGGTCTGTCCTGAGATGTGACTTTGGGGGCAGAGGGGAGGCACAGCGTGCTCTGGCAGCTCTCCCCGGGGGCTCTCCATCCGCTGCTGCTTCCTGGCCCCAGGAACCTCTCTCTCCAGCAAGCCATTAACCTTAAGCATGCAGACTCATTCACCTGCAGGACCCGTGGGCTATGGCAAAGGGCAGCACGGGCTTCACTCCAAGTGCGCCGCGAAGCAGGGCAGCTCCAAGCTTCTGCGAGGTCTCACAGAACAACAATTACGGTGTCTCCTTGGCAGAGGGAGGGAAAGAGCCCCCACCTCAGAAGTCTCTGTGTTAATAGGCTCTGGCTTCCTTCTCCTCCCCTCCCAGCCCAAACCCACTGAGGAAAATTAATTACCATTCTTAACTGGTCCTGCCTGTTATGCTACAGCTCTGGAGGTGGGATAGAGTAGGCAAGTGCTGAGTCCTTTCCTACCCACATTTGATTTTGAGAGAGAATTTGAGGCAATAGCACAAGGGGTAATGGTTTCAAACTGAAGGAGGATCGATTTAGATTAGATATAACAAAGAAGGTTTTTTTATTATAAGGGTGGTGAAACTCTGGCAGTTTTCCCAGAGGTGGTTGATGCCCTGTACCTCGAAACATTCAAGGTCAGGTTGGACAGGGCTCTGAGCAGCCTGATCTCGTTGAAGATGTCCCTACTCATTGTGGTGGAGTTGAAGCAGATGACCTTTAAAAGGTCCCTTCCAACTAGGATTCTCTGATTCTATATTAAATCTGACCTGGTTGCGGGACATTTGAAGTCAGATGTTATCAATAGAAGACAGTGCTGTTATTTTAATATTAAAGAAATGCCTCTCCCCTTGACAGGGTGTTTGACAGCAGGGTGAGGAGTAGCCGTCAGGCACTGCCACGTATTGCTTTGTAATCCACCCACTCTGATATGGCTCAGTATATCAGGAATTTCTCAGTACAGCCCTTCACATTAGACATAATAGCCCAGGTAACTCTCTCAGGAGAAATACTGTCCCAAAGGAATCGCTGCAACTAACACGGAGGGTGCGGAGGAAAAAGGGTGTTTTAATACAAGGCCTGATTACATGAAATCAGTGGCAAGGTCTCAGTCTGCTTCCCAGCAGATCGAAGTCACACTGAATATGGCCCTGCAAGTCCCAGGTGCTAAAATGTCCACAGTCAGGCTCCCAGACACTGTGAATTTTGTCTCAAAGTCAGAATTTACAGAGAGTATAATTTTTTGTTTAACCATTAAGATTCTCACCTGGTAGCAAAGAACTCCCAGCATACATAACTGGGTGACACTTAAAAACTTCATTTTTTTCCTCAGAAACAATCCGAGGTTCTTAAGTAGTGCAAGAAATTGAGTTTACCATATTGGATCCCAAGAGCTCTGCTAAAAGGAGGGAGAGGAGCTGCTGTGTCTGTGCCCCGCCTTCCTGGGACTTTGGTGCTTCCTATGGTGTTTAAAAGCCCATAATTCTTGTTCTGCCTGGCTCAGAATTGAGACTTTGTGTCTCTTTTGGCACCCCCGAAGTCTTTCCCTCACAACAGACAATTGGCATCCCTCAGCTGAGTGCACAAGAGAGAAAAACTGAATCCTGCAATAATTTCACAGGGTGGCAGTGGGGGCAAGACAGTCTTTATGCAGCTTTACTGGGAACCGAGTGAGGAAGTGAGGAGCAAGGGGGAGCACAGCCATGCTCTCCTGGCTGCATGGGTTTGGGATTTTGGGGCCTGCTGCTCCCCTGGCGTGGTGACCATGGGAGCAATGACCATGATGGGCTGCCCTCGGCACCCCTTGTGGCATTGCCACTGGCACAACATGGCATGGCACAGCACGGTACAGAGCCAGGGCTCTCTTTGGAGCCCCTGGAGGTGGGTGCCAGGCAGCACAGGAGCAGCCAAAAAGGAGGGAATTCTTTTGGGAGAGCTGAACAAGATTTAGGCAATACACTGGGCCTGCTTTTGCTGTGATTTTTGCAGCAGAATTGAGCAGAGCTGAGCCACTTGAGCTTCTGATGGAGGTGGGGGAAGCTGCTTGGGTCTAGCTGAACGTGACAGCAACTTCCCAGCCCACCTCTGTATGCATGCGGTGTATTTGGAAATAAAAAGCACGGATGTTCAGACATTAAACGCCTTATCAGACTGCATTATTTTTCTTTCTTTCTTTCCATAGCTTGCCTCTTTTTGCTTAGTATCTTTTCTTCTCTGCTATTGCTCTTTTTCATGCTGCCCATTCCCTGATGTACCAAAGTCTTAAAGCAAAAGATTCTCCTCATCTGTCCCTCAAAAACCTAATTTGGGGCTTTTCTTGCTCCTGCTGAAAGGAAAGCATCACTAACTTCACTGCAACTTTGGATGTCTTATTTTCCTCCAAGCTCTTTCAGAAGAAATCACAATCATTCAATCCTTGATGCTGCCAATTTTGCTATTGACAGATGAAGTTTCACTTTAACACGATCACGGGCAAGGCGAGGAGAGCTACAAAAAGCAGTGAAACATTGTGCCACCAGCCGTGGATGCAGCTGGGGAGGAAGCCAAGGGCTTTACATGCCTGCAAAACTTAATTGCCATCCTGCACTGGACTGGGGCTCAAGCAAGCTGAAGGAGCCACAGCACTTGTCCACCTAGCACACTGAGCCATGGAAATGACACCCCTAGATCCCAAAAGAGAATATCTTCCCTCTGCTTTGGTGTGGCAAAGCAAATCCACTTTCAGCAGGGATTTAAGCTGGCGGTTTCGTGTGTGCACCACCAAAGCAGACACACATCCCTTCTGCTTCCACGCTGCAAGGGCAAGCAGCTGGGCAGGGCAGTGGCTCAGCTGTTTTTCAGAACCTCACACAAAGCTCTTACCCCTTGAGATTCTGGAGGGCTGTGCTGAATGGAAAAATTTCACTTGTGCATGGAGACTTCCTGGAAATTGCTCTGGGTGACCTGCTGCTAATAACCACCTGCAGTACTCCAGCTCAGCTCTCCCACAGCATTCTCCAAAGAGGGAAGAGCATCTTGGCACTGCCAATAAATTTCCTGACACATGTGCAGTGTACAATTTGAAGTACTTTTATTTATTTAGAGGCATTTCTGAGCATCTTACATAACATTAATGGATTTATCTTTAGCTCTCCCCTTTCCTCTCAGCAATACCATGAAAGCGTCACTGGAGGAGAAGAGCAGAGACCTCTGAGTACTTCGTGTGTTTATTTTGATGTTCTTTTTTTCAGAGACAGAAATGTTTGAAACAACTTTGTGAGGAAATTAACCACCTATTTCCATACCAGATGCAGTGCTTTTGGTTCTAGTCTTTTCTTCCAGAGCAATTTCATTCTGAACTGATCCAAACTGAAACTCTTTTTCACTTCCAGATTGGCCTCCCCAGTAAAAAATAAATCATTTTAACAGCTTTCGTACTTCGCACATGGAAATATTAGGGTTCAGAGTGGCTGATGAAGTGCCCATCAGCCCCTAGTAAATGCATAGCTGAGAAGAGACACAGATCCTTGTGAATATTTTAAACACAAGATCACACACTCTTTCACTTCAAATGCCAGCTGAAACATAAAGAGAAACAGAGAAATGGAGCATAAATAAGACAGAAAAATATTAAATTGGTAACATCTCCTTGTGCAGAACACAAATGCTATAGATGAGCAAGGAGACGGATGCTACAGAGCAGAAAAACACATCAGCAGAGGATGAAAATGTTCTTCCACTCCTGGGAACCGCCATGTGGAAAATAAGCAAAGTAGTAGGCGTAAAAATGGAGTAAGTGACCACCACACAGGGATTACACAGGGCAGCTGGGGTAAGGGGATGGTTACGGTCACCTTCAGGCTTTGTGAAGGTGAGAGGCTGAAATGGGAACAGCAGGATGGTGGCAAGTGGGGTGATCATGGCAGTACCCCGGCCTCAGCGGGATCGCTCCGGGGCTCAGTGTCAAGCACATGCACAGATGATAGAAAAATAGGGATGTTTTGCAGGATCAGACACTTACTCAGACATACTCATTCTGAAAATTATCAAACTCGATCCAGCAAAGGACCGTATGAAAAACCTTCTGGAGTTCAGCAGACTTACCCACCTCTTTTGAAGGGTGCAGGGCAGACTGAAGACATTCTCCTCCTCAGCAGGGATGTCTGAGTGCTGCAATGCAATATCTCTGCTCAGCTGAGGACGCCTAGTTGCACACAGAGATGTGCTATCTATGCTGGTTGGACTCCCCTGGTATGAAAAGGCACACCACAGGCCAGGGGAGGCCAGGGGAGGCCAGGGGAGTCCAGGCTTTACTTGTAAAAGGGGGGCAGTACTGTGAGTTCTCTGCTTTTTCTGCCTGAGAGCTGAGGTTCTCTCTGTGGTGCAACATCCTTAGGAGTCTAGGAGCCTAGGATCAGTGAGATTCTTCATTCTCAAAGAAAGACTGTTTTTCTTGCCACCAACAGCCAAGGAAGCTGGAAGACTAGCTTGAGATGGATATGTCATTCTTGTCTAGCTGAAGTTAAATTAAATGAACCCCACAGATACCCTATAGTTCCTTTGACTCATGCAAAAGAAAAATGAAGCGGGATAGTTGTCTCATTAAGACAAATCCAGAAGTTTGGGCACAGTAACACCAAATATTATATTCGCTATTTGACACAGGTTCAGGTAAGACAATTTTCTTTCCACTCTAGAAAAGAAAGATTTTAGGGAGATTTCAGATATAGCAAAATAACATCTGGCAACATAACTGCATGCTGAGAGCTTTCAATTTATTTCTACTAGAAGGAGCTCATCACCAGGAAAAAAATAGGGAATTACTTTTTGGGCTAGTTGACAACAGGGAATTTCAGGCAAAGTGAGTGAATAAAGCATGGATTTTATTACCACTGTCAGGTAAGACAGAGGGACAAAGGGCACCTACCTGGTGGATAAGCTGAACATGAGCCAGCAGTTGGACAACACAAGTTCCAGAGCTCCTTTCCCACCTGAATTGTTCTGACCCTGCAATACTCTATAAAAATAGAACTTGGTGGGAGCAGGGAGGTGCAGCAGTGTAATGGTGTCGAGAGCGATCTTTGAACGTTTGCCTCAGCAATGACCAAACCAAAGCCACATCAGAAAAATGTTTCTGAAAAGGAAAAAGAAGGCAGACAGAAAGTCATGTGGGACACACTCGGAAATCCAAGGTTCAGCACAGGAGACTGACACCAGTGAAAACATATGGGGCTATGCCAGTTACACAGGTATCTGGTAATTTAAACTCATCAGATTTGCAAATCCTCGTGGTGGTCCAAAGCCCAGAGACATCACCAGCTAATTAAATCAGTCTGGACTGGAAAGGAGGTCAGTGTGGCAGATGAGGGATGGCAAAAGAGAGCAAGACATACTCCAAAATATGCTTTGCAATAAGCACCCTTATTGATAATCATAAGCAATACTAAATAAACTCTGACAGTGGAAAGACAGATTGTTCAACATCTACCAGAAAAGACTTTGCACCATGGCACAAGTGTAAACATGTTCCTAAAGAGTGCTGAGTGGAACAAATAATATGGAGCAAGTCACACGGAGAAAATAATCCACTTGGACAAATCTTCCTCTCATTCTCCTTATGGGATGGCTTCCAGCAGAAAAAAATTTCCTGGGCTTATTCAATTAACTGCTTCATGATTACTTTCCCCCTATGGCAGGATCCCTGATGCTTCAGACCCGCTTTTGGACGTGCAAGCTGTGTTAATTTGCTGTGCAAAGAGGCACAAAGCAGAGAGGTTACTTAGGTAGTGTCGTTTCTGTTCCCTGCCTGGATTCTGGGTCTGCTCACAAGCTCAGTGGAGTCTGTTTCTGTTTGTCTTTGATCACTGAAAGCCAGAGATGTGGCACGGATTTTGGTGACTTAGGATGAGATAGCATCACTAGAGGTGAAGAAATGCTGACTTGCCCAGCCTTTTTAGGCCAGCTTATGTTTTGCAGTATGTGGGTGACCTGTGTTTTGTTGGGGGGCTTTGTTGGAGTAAAATATTGCCATTCCCCATGACTTTGTTGGTCCCTTAAAAGCTGTCATAGGCCTGGTGCAGCGGCAGCAGAAGGGGAAACAAAGCTTGATCATCACACCATCCTCAACCCATTTCACAGGCTTTTGTGGGTTTATTAAAATAGTTTGCATTTGTGTGTTAGACTAGAGAGATGGCTGAAATGCAGGCATGTGTTCTCCTTTGCTGCCTTGGCAGTGGCTGTGCAGGCCCTGGAATCAGGAATGTCCTAGGCCACCGTAGCAAGCTTCACCGTAAGGTATCTGACCAGACACAGGTCCTTCAAAAATGTTCTGTTTCAGGTTTGTTGTCTTTGGAGGTACATTCACATCTTATTTTCCCTCCTCACATTCCTACAAAATAGTTGTGATGTGGTCAGGGTGTTGTCTGGCTCATTCAGTTTCCTATCTGCCACCATTCTGGCAAATTTTGGGGGTGCCTTTACCACTGTTGAGTCAAGCAGTGTCTCATATAAATATTTCCCTCAAGACACCAACCCAGGTTTAAACTTCTCATTATTTGTGCTTCAGGGAGTGGCTGAAAATACAAGTTTTTCACAGACACACACCAACCTCAGCAGAGTGCAAAATCAAGGAAGGCAGCAATGCAGCAGGAGCACATTCCTCACAAATAGGCATGTGTCTACCTGCAGACAATTCATGGCCATGCCCGGGTCGAGGTTTAGACTGTGTCAGGAAAACAGATGCAAATGCTTGCAGTAATTCACCATCGCTTCTTGTGCTTCCCCCCATACAGCTAAACTGGAACCCTTTGTCCAATTACTGCTCCTGCCTGGAATCTCAAGGGTCTAAATCACATGGGAAATGATACAGCTTAAAAAGAAAACAAAACTTTTACTGTGTTTCTTCTGCCATAGAAAATATTTCAAAAAAGAGACTCAAAAATATTAAGGTCATGAATGGTTGCACAAGAATAACCACTGATTTGTAAATAACTGATTGTAAAGACTGAATTTTGTTTCAGGCTGTTGGTAAAAGATGAAGGCACTATCAGAAAACAGATCTGAAAGCAGCTTAATCTCCAGAAGCTTCACAAGGCAACTGGAGATAATTTACACTTGCAGCTAAACATGAGCTTACTGGTATCTCTTAATAATTTTTAAGCTTTTAATGATTTTTTAATAACAAACCAGTGATTAGAAAAGAACATCCCAGTCCACAGATAAATCCAGGCTGTGTCTGGATATTTTGCTTATTTGCTGCTTTAACTAAAGCAACTTTAATTTGCCAGTGGCCAATGAACAGCCGGTAGCAAGAGAACTCAGTCTGATGAAGCAGATGTTGGGAAAGGGAAAACCTTTTCATTACTCACTCATAGGGAAAATCTGCCAAAAGCAGCCTTTCAGCATTTTTTGTAATAGTAACTTGTGCTTCTTGGCTTTTAGAAGAAGCTTGCAGATCAAGTAGCTTCTGAGTTATTTTTTGTGGAAAAGGGCCTTGAGGCTCTCTACAGGCAAGTCACGCAGGGGACTGCAGCCTCCTTCAGTCCTGGATGACCCATAATTACAGCTCAGGTGCTCTAGGAAGACCTGTTCCACCTGGTACTTGCAAATAGCTGAGTGTTAAAAAGTGTTTTTGTTGAGCAAAAATCTACCCCAGCCCTCTGCAGCCAAGAAGTCCTACAACTTACCTCTGGTTTTTGTGGATAATTTGTTTCCCTGGTGGGGAACAACCCTACATCTTGTGAGCATCACCAAGATTTCTCCAAGACCCATCCATCTGCTCCTGAGTTCATGGGCAAAATCAGCCTGAGCTCCCTGGAGAGCCCTCAGGGATGACTGACCTGGTGCTCTGAGCCCAGGTTGCAGGCAACAGTGACAGAGAGTTTGCTGTGCTTTCCTCTGGACCCAAAACTGCCTTTCCCCTCCATGTACAAACAGAGCCTTTGGGCACACCAACAGCCCTGGCAGGCTGTCTGTCTCCTGCCCCTCTAAGTCTGGGAGCTGGGGTGCAAGAATGCATGGAGCAGAGAGGCAGCAGAGGCTGGACACGAGCCAGGCTGAGCCTAGGGGATAAATAGATGCAGGTGGGTGCTGTGCCTGACCTAATAAGGCCTGCAGAGTACAGGATCTGTTCAACAGAGCATCTTGCCAAGCCCTTGTGGTCTATCTGCCTCCAAACCTGAAGGGCCTATCCATGTGCTGCAGCACTCCATTGTGCTGTTGGAGCTGCTGGAGCCACCATCCAGCTGGGATGCTCTGCAGGAATCTGTGTCTTTGGTTTGTCTCTCTGTAAATTAGGTGAGGGACAATATTCCCTGACATCAGTTAAGTGGTTTGGGGTGGAGGCCAAAATAGTTAAATCACCCGGTGTAGGTTAAACTTCTGTGTGAGTGCAAAGGGCTCATCTGCAAAACTGATGCTGTTGCCATAAATACTGTGAAGCTGCCAATCTTCGTGGTGTCAGTAAGGCCAAAGGATATGCTCTACTGATCTCACTGCTGTAAATAGGTAAGAAACAAAATGAGGATGCTGAAGCTTAACTGTAGCCATCTACGTTTACAATTTCTTTTTTTACCTTAATCCCTTAATGATGATTACAATGTAAGTAGAAAATACGAAGCATTTTAGGAGCATTAAGTAATACTTAGAGGGCTCATTAATCCACGGTTAATATGCAGCCTCCACTGAGGAGGAATGAAGCAATCATGCCGCCTCAGCATTGCGCAGTGTGCCATTGCTGCCCGGCTTCAGGAGGGAGGCAGAGGATGGCCCCTCAGCCTGGCACCGCGGGAGGAGGCACAGGTGGACAGAAAATGATGGTCTGAGGTACACACCACAAGGCACGCACAGCCCCCGAACCTCCCTTGTCATCTCGCCTTGAGGTTTGGGGGCAGATCTGTGCCGACGTCTTGGCTTTTTCCCGAGCAAAGACAGCAAAGTTGGCACACTTTTCTTTCAGCTTCCAACCAGAGCAGAATTCAGCCACCGAGATCAAAGCTGAAGGTAGTGCATTGGAAGAGTGTGTGTCAGTGCAGCAACCTCTGTGTTTTTCCCTGGCAAAGACAAGACCTCGGGGAGCTCAATCATAAATCATCTAGGCTTCACCACACCAATGACTTGATAAAAAAAATTAATGTGTGGAAATATTTGCCAGCCTTATCTTCACCCATAAACAAAAATGGTCTTCACCACATTAGGTTTTCCTGGTGGTTCCCTGTGCACAACAGTGATAAGACTGTGTCCCATTCAGTCCTAAGTATCATGAGTTGCCAGACCTGAAGAAGAAGCAGAAGTCTGTGTCTGCAGTGCAGCCACCCAGTCTCTGGGCTTTAATTCTAAGAAGGGGAGTTAATTCTCATACAATATGTCCAAATATCGAATGGAAAATAAATAAAAACCAGCTTTTCAGCTCAGTGATCTTCAGGAGGTTCTTAACTGGCAGAAAATTCAAGAGTGTACTCTGCACTGCCTTAGGACAGGGCCAAATGAGAATGGAGGGGCATATCAGGCAATATGTATATGTACATGTATGATGTGTAGATGTATATGTACTACACAGTCAAAGGCAAGACCTTCCTTTGTTCTGCCAGGGAACTTAATTTTACTGATACCTGTCACCATACCAAATGAGTAGTTAGGCTGTCACAGTTCCATATGATATTTTTTCATGCATTATCTTCACTTTCAGTGTGCAAGATACAGCGAGGGCTGGCTGGGATGCAGTACAGTGTCATGGCCAAATCTCCAAATGGGAGGTGGTTGCCCTGGTTGTAAAGCAAAGAGAGGAGCAAGAGCAGGAAGCCTTTTGTTTTGATGGGCTTGCCCCTCAAACCCTGTCCCTAAGGTGAAGAAGGAAATAAAGTCCTGTGCTCAAGGGGTAAATTCTTCTCTGGACAAAACCAGCAGGGACGCAGGGCCCTCTGAGGTCTCAAGCCTGCATCTTTGCTCTGTGGCTCACACATGGGTGCTGCTGTGGTGGGAAGTGACCTGTGGTGTTCTGCAGTATTGGCAACCACCCCAGACTTCATAGCCAGGGAACAGGGAGTGTGGAAAGGTCATCTTCAAAATATAACAGCTTGCTGCACATCAGCCCCCTCCTTCCTGCTCCGTGCTGCCCTCGTTGCTAATGTAGGAGTATTTCTGTGCCTATACTAATCCAGGAGCTATGCCTAGGGAGCTAATAAATGCCATACCTTTGTGTGATGCTCCTGATTTTCCAGAATTTTTATCTAAGCATAATCTATTGGTGTTATTTAATTACCATAAAGCAGCTGCCTTACAGCATCCAAAATATATCTATTTGCCTTAATTTTGCAGTACGGTAATTAACTACCAACAAATGATTTAAAACATATTTACAGAGGGAAATGTCAGAGATGCATTATTTTTTCATGCCCAGTAAATGCACTCACAATAACCAATTTGGTATTTAATTAACTCGCTCATGAGCTCACCTATGAGAAATATTATTTGAGAGAACATGTTGGCTATGATGCTTAGGCAGGCTCTCAGAGGGAGAATGCACCAGCTGCAGGTCAGCAACAATTTTTTGCTTTATTATGTCGGGGCGTTTTGCTGTTTGCGTGGGCTTAATGTAGTTATGGCCTTCACATCATTTCAAAGTTAAACTATTAAACATGCAGAAAATCAATACGAAATAGAAGAATGTTCATTAAGCGAACCATAAATCAACTCTTCTGTAGACAGAGCAGGTACCAAAAGCTTTCGTAAAGCTGCTGGCCCACCACGATCAAAGGAGAGGAGGCAGTTACCGTGAACAGCACATTTCTGTGTTTCAGACCTGGGTTAAGTAATACATACACGCTGACAAATATTAATTAGGAAGGGAATTTGCACCCATCAGGACCTAGCAACAGTGTGGTCTTTCTAGTGTTCTTTCTTCTGTAACTCCCTAGACAGGGTGGAAATTGCACAAGTTAAATGGCTCTCCCATTTCGGCTCCTATTTGAAATTTCACTGATGTAACACAGGGTGAAGCTTTGGTGAGGGTACAGTGAAATTTTCTTGCCTCACAGCCATAAATTCACATCTCTTAAAGCTAGAAGAGGCTCTTATGGCGACCTAACCAGGATAGCTGCACAAATCCAAAACCAAGGTCTTTCCTCAGGAGCTCAAGGCCATAACTTCAGCTCCCAGATGTCTTTTAGAAAGTCCTCTGGTTTGGACACATTGACTTTAGTCGATAGAGATCACATGTTTATGGGTAAAATATGATATTTTTAGAAATGGTACTGTCAGCAGAAAAAAAAAAAAAAGACTACATTTGATTAACTCAGAAGGATTTGGCAAAGCTGGGAAGACATTGTTCAGTGTTTTCTTTTTCCGGAAAGTTAACAAAATAGCAGCAAAGTTTGTATCAATTTGGTATAGCTTTGCAGTAGCTTACATTCCCTCAGCATCCCCTACATCAGCCCGCTCCCTCCATAGCCCCTTTTCCCTGTGCTCTTCTCCTTACCAGCTTTTGCAGGTGCAGTTCCAGCTCATCTTGACTGCTGGATCAGCACTTTCTGCCCTCTGAGGCTCTGTGAAAGTCACCCCAGCTTGCAGACCTCCTGACTGATGCTTCAGCACTCTGTAAAAGCCAGCGACGTCCGCAGACATCACTCACCCCCACAGCAGAGTCCCAGCTCTCCCCACTGCTTTCCCACAGGTAGCTGCAGCATTCTGCCCCTGCCCCATTTTGCAGGATTGCTCCTTTACTTTTCCCCCAGTCACCTCCTGGCCCATCCAGCTGGCTTCCCCATCCAGGAGAAGGCAGAGAGCACTCTCCCTGCAGAGCCTCTGCTCCTGCAGGTTCCTGAAGCAGCCCTGGTCACCCCATATCACGGGGATCAGCTGTGGGCTTTCTGCTCCCTTCGCCCTGGCCTTACCAGCCTGGCAGAATTAAAACGCCTTAATGCTGCTTCTGTTGTAATTAAGTATTGAAGCTCCCGTTTGAGGGGACTGGTACTAGATATTCTTGTACTTTTCTTTTTTTTTTTTTTTTTGCCTGCAGTACAGGGTCCATGGCTCATTGGTCTGGAAAATATTGTGCTTGTCTTTGGCAAATAGCCAGGCTTCCATAAAATGTCCCTCAAGTAGAAACTCCCAGTCGGCTTATAAATACTGTCACCCGCACTTTAGAGCTGGAAAAACCAAGGCCTTTCTGAGGTTAAAGCAAGATCTGCTACACAGAAGAGAAAAAACTCCAGTCTCTTCTCTTTCCATTAAGATGTTCTCAGTAATTTTGTGGAATGAGACATGAAACTTCTTCTGAAGTCAGGGAAAGTCTCACGGGCTCAGCACTTAGAGGTTCACACCTTCCATTAGCTGAAAGAAGGGGCTTTTTTTGAAGCTGATCAAAATACATTTGATGTTGAAGTTACAGAAAGCCATTAATTATGCTGGTTTTGGAGGTAATCAGTCCAGGCACCTGTTACATATAACAAACAGCAATACAGTGCTTAAAAAAAAAAAGAAGAAAAGTAAATGTAAGCTGATAGCATTTATAGTGAGGAAAAGGTGTCCTTTGAAGGACAAACACTATTCCTTATCTCACCCCGAAGTCCATGGGTTTTGTGAGAACACCCCAGCTCATGGCAGGGCTGTTTTGCTAGCCCAAACAATCTAGAAAATAAATTAAGAAAGCTACTTTCAAGTCTGTGCTGCATCATCTCAAGATTGTACTAAACTTGTTATACAAAATAGAAAAAAAACGAAGACACTGTTGAGTCCCCGAGGGCAAAAGTGCAAATTTCATGCAAGGAGCCTCTGTTTGTCCCCAGGGGCAGCACCTGGGCAGTGCCTGTGGGATGCTGCCTTCCAGCTGTGCCTCTGCTGGTGCTGGTTATGCAGGGGAGACCTACAGCAAATGCCTTCTGCTGATTATTTAAGAGGAAGAGAGAAGTTCTGATTGAATTAAGTCTGTGGTAGAATTTATTTAGGATTAAAATGCATCTGAATTTAATGTTCCTTTTGAACAACTGGGAGAACGTTGCGCTCATTTCCTAGAGGTTTTATCCACCTTTGAATCAGAACTGGAGAATGGAGAGTCCGAGTGGGAGATGGTTTTGATGCCAAAATGTAGGGACTGGATTTTGTTCTCTTCCCTACGGATGGGCAGGTAACAATCCCAAGGCATGAGAGGTGCTTGGCAGCAGCTCTGGAGCTCGGCCTGGCTCTTTGGCCACTCTGCAAACTGAGCTCCTTGGAGCGCAACAGGGTAATTGTCCTAGAAGTAGACAAATCTGCATTTTTCTCATCACCGGAATTCACAGAAAAGCTGATGATAGTGCAAGGCTTGTTCTTTTCTCCTGTCTTTTTCTTGCTCTTAGTATAACCAAGTGGTGTGCTGTTAATGGACATGCATCAAACTGCTTGAGACAGCATGTTCAGCACTGAGAGCAGGAAATAATCATTTCAGGGCCACTGCTAAGAAAACCTGTTGAAGTGTCTTGGGGCAGAGTGAAATCTAGTACTTGGGGATTAATTATCTGGAATTTAATGAGGCCAAAAGCTAGGTAGCAATTAAATGTCTGTAGATGGAGAGAGTGGTTTCATAAAAGACTTCAGTGGTGAGACTGGCTTAAAAAGATTTTGCTCTCCCGTCTCAGGCTGTTACCAATATTACTGGCTTTAGGGATGTGCTGTGAACCAGACTGCTTAAGAGATCTGCATTGCAAACTCTTTTGGGGGATTATATGTGAGGTGTGACATTTCAAAATAAGACTCAGGTTTCTGCCAAATTGGAGGAAAGAAGGAGATATGTGTGTGTATGTGCGTGCAGCACGTCTGCCCTTACACACATCAACACAAATGTGTTGCAGAAGTGATGTTTGCACGGTATCAACATCTAAGACTGGTGGGTTATGTGCAAATAAAAGAGGGATGGGAAGTAACCTCTTTCCTGAAGCTAAATACAAATGACTTCTTCAGCTGGTTAGGGTTAGCTCTCACCACAGCAATTTCACCTTGGAGAGATGTAGCTAGGGTGGTGCAAAGAGAACCAGGGAGTGAGCCAATTGTTCAGGTGTGGGGATATCAGGAGCTTTATTTTTATATGTACATATATGCATAAAAGGAGGGTGTTTTTTAACAGTAAATTATACTTTGATAAGTCAACAGGAAGTCCTATTTTCTTTCTAATGTATGTTAAACCATAATCATACCCCTGAACTAAGCACTGGTGAAGCTGCACCTTGAATCCTGCACCCAGTTCTGGGCCCCTCACTACAAGAAAGACTTTGAGGGGCTGGAGTGTGTTCAGAGGAGGGTAAGGAACTGGGAAAGGTCTGGAGCACAAGGCTTATGAAGAGTGTCTGAGGGAGCTGGGGGTGTTCAACCTGGAGAAAAGGAGGTTCAGGGGGGACCTTATCACTCTCTACAGCTGCCTGAAAGGAGGGTGGAGCCAGGTGGGGTCAGTCTCTTCTCCCAGGTAACAGGAGACAGAACAGGAAGAAATGGCTTCAAGTTGTGTCAGGGGAGGTTTAGATTGGATAGAAGAAAGAATTTCTGCCCTAAAAGGGTAGTCAAGTATTGGAACAGGATGCCCAAGGAAGCGGTTGGGTCACCATCTCTGGAGGTATTTAAAAGAGATGTAGATGTGGTGTTTAGGGATGTGCTTTCGTGGTGGTCTTGGCAGTGCTGGGTTAACAGCTGGACTCGATGATCTTAAAAGTATTTTCCAATGTAAACAATTCTGTGATTCTAAGAAATATGTGAACAGTTCCCATCTACTGTTTTTAAGAAAAACATGTTGAACAGTAAAACTCCTGACCACTGTATGACCTGCCATACAGGTGTCTATGTGACATTAGCCAAAATCCAGTCCTATTCTCTGTTTCATCCAGTCCAGTTTTTCTGCAGAGTTCCTGTTTCCCTCTGAGTACAATAACAATATCACTTCAGTTATTGCTGTTGTAGCAAGCAGATCAGACACGCTCCCTGGCATCTCCATACAACATATTAATTCTGATTATGTAAAATACTACAACAATTATCTCATCAAACAAGATGCAGACAGCAGGATTAA
The DNA here is from genome assembly GCA_013397845.1 of Melanocharis versteri. Lineage (NCBI taxonomy): Eukaryota > Metazoa > Chordata > Aves > Passeriformes > Melanocharitidae > Melanocharis > Melanocharis versteri. Next base: position 822,782 of record VZTG01004161.1, read on the forward strand.
AACACTATGGCATGACACATATAATATGAAAATTATGGACACATTACCTGACTAGGTGCGTATATATTAGTTTGCACATGGGACCTAGCAAAAGATTTCCAGCATCAAAGATCATTTTATTTTTTAGATCAAGAATCAGAATATAGCCACTCTGGGCTTGAGCAGAGCCCTTTCTTGCCACTCATAAAAAGACTGATGGTTTTCTTACAGCCATGAAGCAGCTCTCCATCACATATTTTGTTTTTTAAAGCTGTAATGAGATCAGACATAGCTCAGCTTTCCTTAACTCTCCGCGGGCTTGTATCAACGCAGATGTTCATTAAGAAGAGATAATGGTTTAAAAGCTCTAATTTTGTTACCCTCTCTGCCATCTAAACTGATCCTAATGTGATTAGGAAAGTCCTTTCTTACTTAGGCAGGGTCAATTTGTCTCCGAGGAGGTAGGGAAAGGAGACATTGAGGGTGCCAGTGCTGGCTCCGTGCTCAGAAATGTTATTGTGGCGGCGAGCAGACTCGTTAATGCCGTGTCCTTCATCACAGCCTAAGGCAGGGGAGGGCAACCCACTTTAGTCTTTCCTTATTTATCTGCATTTATCTGGAAGCAATGGGCTGCCACATTTCCACAAGTGCACTTTATACAAAAAGAGGCTCCCAAACCTGGTCACTGAGGTTGCACCCATCACATCTGATTTATCAGCTTCACCTCGGTGCTGTGGAGGACCACAAGAAACCCAGCGCACCGAGAGCAAGCTGCAGAAGTGTTGGCACAACATGTTGTGTTGCCAGAGCTCCGAAGCATTTCGTGTCACACAGAACCAGACAAGAACTTAAAGGAGTCATAAGGAAGTTTAGCCTAAGGCCAGAAAACACCAGGGTGCTCCCACACTGTGAGAAGCCCATGCAAAATAATAATAGCAACTGAAAGAGGGAGAAAGTTCTAAAGACATATTGCTGCAGTGTTGGCCAATGGGCCAAGATTTGGCTGCAAGTACGGGGAACATCATGAGCAGCAAGTTGCAGGCTGGAGGGTCAGTGTGGGCTGTGGGGTCGTGAGAGTTTCAGAGCTGTGTGCCACGGAGTGGGGAGGGAGCAGCAGAGAGGGAAGGGCAGAGCTGTAGGATGAAGCCCGTCGGAGGAGATACGCATGATATAAGCGATGCTGAACGTGCCTGTGGTCAGGCCACATCTGCTCTGTTTTGGGACAGCCTCACACCAAGGATGGATATGGAAAGATTGAAGAGCAGATCACTTCTCTCCTGCTGCATTCACCTTCAGCAGGCCCGGGCAGAGAGAAACACCACTAAGCTTTCATATGGGCACTCTCATCTGACCCTGGGGTGTAAATTACCGCTTCCCTCCCCTGTAGTTCCCCACCAGATGTCACAAACAAACTAATTTTTGAAAGATGGTGTTACTCTATTGCTACTGCTGTTGCTCCATCTCTGGCTTTTTTGCGCTTTGTGGTGGGGTAACCCAGTCCACAACTAAGTACCTGCAATCTGCTTGCTTACTCCTCACCAGCAGGTTGGGGGAAGAATCAGAGTGAGAAAAACTCAGATCTTGAGATAAAGACAGTCTAATAAGAGAAAAAAGAGAGAAAAACAAAGAACAGGTGATGCAAATACAGTCACCTGCCATCTCCCACCAGCAGACCAGTGTTCAGCCGGTCTTCAAACAAAGACTACTTTGAAAAGAATACCCTCTGCCCAATTTATTGATGAATATGACATTCCAGAATATACATTTGATCAGTTGGGGTCATCTGTGGACCCTGTCTGTGTCCCTTCCAAAGTTCTTGACCAACCCCAATAAACTTGTTTGGGGGAACCAAACCAATAAACAGAAACCTTGATGTTGTACAAGAACTTCTCAGCAATAACGAAAATGTTTGTGTTTGACCAACAGTTTGATTTGTGTTCAAATCACAGATTTGTTGGTCACAAATCCAAAGTCCAGCACCATAAGGGCTCCTGTGAAGAAAGTTAATTCCATTCAAGCTGGACCCAGTACTCCTTATTTGATTTCACTCCACATCCTCAGTGACTCCTCTCTTCTTGCACACTGCTCTTTTCTGATGCCAAATGTAAAGGATTCCTGACTAAATGGAGAGCCCCCTTTTACCCAGTGGAGGGAAATAGGCATGCCTAGAGCAGATGCAAAAACAGATCACGAGGTGAGTCCTTGCTATTTATTCTGACTATTGGGAGATCCTATTGACTAGGTAATGAGCAGATGTCTGTGAACTTCAGATGTTAGGTAAGGTGAATCAAACTTCTTGTCTTTGAATCCTTTCAGTGATCTCAAAACTTTGAGACATAGAACACAAAACTTTAACCAGATTTCTGTTTTTGAGATCATAGACACTCCAGCCCAATAGACTGTCACCTTCTACTACCAGAATGGTTCACATCTTCAAAGGTATTTTGCTGTTGGTCTCACTAAACTTTGAAATTTTGCCCTTAAAAATAGTCCACACTTCTTGAATCCTGGAGTTGCTGCCTATCTACCTGCCCCTACAGAGCAGAGAAATTCTCTGTAGTCAATAGACTGAGATATCTCAGGTTTTCAGTGGTCCCCCAGTAAATAGGGGATGGATAAGTTCCCATGAGGGATGCTGGCTTAGCTGGTGTGGGAGAAAATCCTGCTATTTCCTTTATCTGTTCAGGAACATGATCTGCTGGGGACTCAGGGCAGGATCCAGCTCCTAAAATACAACTAGGTGCTATTTGGTCTCTGACTCCAAAAGACTCACCTGATCACTTAGAGACAACGGGAGTCCCTGTACACCAAAGCTGACACTGAAAATGGGTAAATGTACACAGTGCTCCTCTTTGCCCAGGACTGATGTCTTCAGACCATCTTGCTCAGCTCTGTGTCTCCTGCTTGTGTCTCCCTGGGTGCAAAATCAGATAGTCCCATGCTCCCCAATGGACTAGATCCTGTATTTAATTTGTGGGTGTACCCAACACAGACTGATAGGCTAGAGGACAGGAAAAGACACAGCTCCCCAGCAGCAGCTTTCAGTCTACGTTTCATCCATTGCTTACAGAGCAACATAACAAGTAAGAAATCTCCCAAAAGGGAGGGAGCTGCATCTGCTACTTCCCACAGGAATGCCCTAGTGGTGGAACAGATTGAAGCAGGGATCACCCTCCACTCTTTCTCCTGAAGCAAGGTCATCATGAAGGCAAAAACACGGGCATCTTGGGATAGAAAAAATATGATTCAGTACCTACGTCTCTTATGGAAACAGTGAACCACAGCCTGGTTTTTCTCTCTCCTATAAAACACAATCCACAGAAAGTAGGGCTCAATCCTAAATTTATCTTCCTTCACGTCAGCACACAAACTGTGAAAGCCTCTGTTGTCCCCATGTCTTCCTGCTCCTAGCAGCTTAGCTCTGTGGAATGGCTGCAGTGGAGCTGTCCGGGCTTTGTTCAGCTAAGAATTTGGGTTTGCAGCAGTTCGCACTTTCTGTACAGTGCTTTTTAAAAGTACCTGTTATGCTCAGTGCTGGAGAAAAAGCAATATCAGAAATAATGAGGGTGGCACAACAGTAAAGCAGCCAAGTGAGAAATGTACCACTCCAGTGCAAACGAGACTCATTCTGGCCACTCAGCATCTGCTCTTCTCCCTGGAGCCGCAGCTCCGCTACCAGCGATGGCTACAAAACCTTGAGGTGCCTCCACTGAATCATGATGTCACCTGCCCGCAGCTGAGCACGTTCGGCTGAATGTGACCCCTCACCAGGTGTCTGTAGTTGTGTGGATGGGATTCGGATATATAAAGAGAAGCCAAGTTTACTTGAGATACCCTTGCTCCAGAGTGCCAATATCAGGAAACAAATGACATGAAAGGAAATAATGCACTCCTATGACTACAGTGTACACTTAAAATTAATTCCCTGAAACTGATTGTTCACATAAATCTCACTCTGCTTTTAAGCTAGGACATAACCTCTGCTTAATTGATATTTGTGCTTGAAGACGAAGAAATCAATTTGGCATGTCTAAGGAGACTTTAGGTTTTTTGCAGAGAAAGTCTTTCCCTGGTAAATGAGTTTGTCTTTTTATAGACTCAGGTTTGTGAAACAGCAGATACACCTTTAATAGTTACATGCATAGCTGTAGTTTTCTTGGTGAGTTTGGAAACCAAAACACCTTCTGGATGCATCCTTTCCATGGTCTAATGCCTGGGCATTTCTAAACTTGCACAGTTAGCTCCCATTCTTTCCCTCACTGTCTCACTACTCCACGGTAAGATGTCCATTTGTAATTGTTTATCACTGTGCACACGATCAAGCCCTGCAGAGGCACCTGCTGAAATGGGGGTATGACACTTCCATTCTTGTTTTATTGTTCTTTAACCACTGCCCACCCAGTAACATTCTCAGATTCAGGTGACAGTGAACAAATTAGGTGGGAAAGCTCATTTTAACATCAAGCCTGCAGTGTGGCCGTATCAGCATTAAAAAATACAATGTATGAGAAAGCTCAGCTCCATTTCTGACTGACTGGAGTTTGGATGTGGTTAGCAATGCATGCTCAAAAGCACGCCCTTCCTTAAAGCCCTGAATCAAGCAAGTGGAAGAGCGAGGAGCCTGTGCTAGATTTTGAAAGGAGCTTGTACAGCAGGTTCGGTGCATGGTTATCATGCCTTGTTACACGCACTGCCTCGTGTCCTACAATTTATGTGCTAAGTATTTCTAATACAGCAACCGCATTGATTTCAAGGGCGGTTTGCAAAGTGGTGTGACTCTGCAGCTGACAGGGAAGGTAAAACCTGAATGCCCTCTTCTAGACATAGAAGGGCTGCAGTACAGCTAAGGAGTTGAAATCAGTCCAAGGGCTGCTGACAAAATGTGCACTTGAAGGAAGAGAGGCTTTTTACATAGTGCCTTATGAAAACAAACACGTACCTGACATGTAACTGCATCTTGACATAAGATGCCAAAAGATAAAGCCTTTCACAGGATAGTGCTTATTATTTTCACTTTCAAATGACCAAGTGCTTAGGAAAGGTGTCAAAAGAAGTCCCTGAAGGCTGACAGTCTCTGTGCAGCCATTAACCTTCAAGGGCTTGGGAAGCAGGACACGAACTCCCCTGACGTGGATTTTTACCTCTCGCCTGCACATGCTGAGCCACCTCTGGGTGTGGGAAATTCAGATGTGGCTCTATCTACCAAACCACAGCAGGCCAAGGCCACAACACCGACTTGCAATTATGCATGCAGCGTGATGGGCAGCATTCCCCCCGGATTTGCCACATACCAGCAAGCATTCTCCTTAACTGCCTTGGAGAGACCAGGGACTGCTTCCACCAGACACAACACAGAGGCCATTCTGTGTGAGAGGTAAATTAAACCACATGGACAAAAGATGTTCCACTTGATCTCAGGGCCAGGAAATGACCCCTGACTTGTTTTATTCACCTGTGTAAAGGTAGCCTCTGCTGATAAATTAAGCATGAGCCAGTGTGGGACCAGATAGATGGGTCAGGAAGAGAAAGATTGAAAGGGCTTGAAGGTTACCAGGGAGCTCAGAGGCAGGAGAAAAGTGGGATTCATCTCACCTGAGTGTAGGAACTGAAAACCTGATACCTGCATCCGAGCTCAGCTTAGTCACCCTCAACACCCCTTACAGGCAGTGGAGAGAAATAGCAAGGTGAAAACAGAATCAGGGCAATGCCAGACCAAACTGGGAAGTAAGTTTAGCTGTAACTCTGCCACTCTATGGCTACAGATGGTTTAGCTGAATCCTGATGCTCTTTCACGCAGTCTTTTCTAAATTTTCCACCTGCATTCCTTTAACACTACTGTCACCTGTGTAAGGTCAGTAGCAAGGAACTCCAGTAAAACAGCATTTGCAAGTCAGTTTAGGTTAATACCACTGTCACCGATGTTCATTTTCACATGTGACTGTCAAGAAAGAGTCGTAGGTTATCTTGCTCCCTATTTTAATGCAAAGAATTCTTCTTAACACTCTTTTTAACCTCAGTTTCTCATCCTGAAACACTCACTATCCTCTTGTCTTCTGCCAGTGCCACCTTAATGTCCACCACCTGGAGTTGTGACTATGCCTCCCCTTTGCTGTTCTCTTACTGTCCTTTCTACTTCGCTGCCTGAGTTACACGACTTGAAAAATAGTAGCCAGCCATCACTGTCACCTGGGCTTGGCACCTTTCTAAGTACAAAGGAAATTAAATATTGAGCGGTAATAACTGAAAATGAAACATGGATCAGTGTGGCAGATCATGAAAATGCTGAGGGCCTTGAATCACAAGGGTGTTTTTCTTAAACCATTCTCATTTCACAAGACCATCTATGTAAGTACTCTGTACCCAAGGGCACTACCAGGCCCACAGCATTTAACACAGCACCAAGTCTTCTCCACAGTCTATTAATTTGGATGATCTCTGGCCGGTTCAAGCCACAGCTGTTGCAGACCCTGTACAACTCTGCTTCTGCTGATTGCCGTTCTGGTAAAAGGAAGAAAGCAGCATGGGCCTGCTCCTCCATTTACTTAATGTATCCTCACTAGCATTGCCCTGTAATATATCTGTTACCAATCAATACTTGATATAATTTTAGCGGATGGTGCTGGAGCAAGCCCAAAAGCTAAAGCAGATCTTCATGTAAAACAGGCAGCAGAAATAAATGGGGAGAAAGCTCACACGGAAAGCAAAGTAGAGATGATACTTTCTGTGTCTGCAGATTTACTCTGTGACAGAGCGTGGACAGACCTTTAGGAGTGAAAGACAATGGGAGAGTTTTCCATCTTAGGACTGGAACAGAAAAGAACAACAAGTCAACTAATGACTAACTATTAGTTGATTAAGTGGCAGGCAATTATTAGAATTTTCTTTCCTTCAGTGCATGAGACAAGGCCAGGGCACTGTGTCACACAATTGGGAAGGGCTGGAGAGTCAGGGTAGATTGCAGGGAGGAGAGCAATGTTGCTGGACAAGAGAAGGTTGACCCAGGGTGCAGCTGGAGCACAGGCTCACACCAGGATGGGTGCTGTGGTGCTGAGCCACAAGGGTGTGATGGTCCCACAATCTGTCTAGGGGCAGGAGGAACTGAGAAGAAGCCAAACGTGTGTCTTGAGCTTGAGACTGTGAAGAATTGCTAGGGTCTAATTTTGCCTTCACACAGCTCGGAGTCAGGTTATCCACGACATTCTTCAATATTTCCTGTAAAACTTGGAAGCTATTAGTTTCCCTGCACTGAGGATGCTTTTGAAGGAGACCGGCTTTGTTACTTGACAGCAGGGACTGGTCTTCAATCAGCATCAGACTAAGAACACAGGAGTCTGTCACGGTGGCTGCTGTTGGGAGCAAACTGTCCTATGCACTTACCTCCTTTTGATTCAAAACCTCTTTGGTGGGCAATGTAGCTGCAGGCAAAGACAGAGGGAAAAGGGCCAAGCAAATACAGGGCTAACTGCTCCTTTGTCTCCATGAATTCCAGCATGTGGCAGCTAGATTGCACTTCCAGGTAGCAATGGGAGGAAGTCTGTTCGAGTGGAAAATCCTACTAGGCTCAAAAAATTTGGGCCTACAGCTCAAGGTCCTGTTGGCACTGAGCTTTTCCCTCATGTAATTCTAGAAAGAGCCTCTGGTAAAGGCAGTGTTCATCTCATTATCAATTCAATTTTTGTCATAGCCCTGCTAGGCTCTTAATTTCTTGTGTTAAAACAACAAATGAGATGACCCAACTGCAATCTCTAATAGGTATCATGGGTCAGTAATCATTCATTTGTTATAGTGCCTCTCACCCAAAGGACAGAGATGAAAATTTGTCCTCCTAATGGCAAGAGCTGTAAATTAGTTTTATTTCACTGTTAAATCTAGAAGCCTGAAAATTAGGATGACCAGCCCTTAGCTGGGAAGAAAATGTGTCAGCTCAAGGGATTTTCTGCATTAGGCAAATAGGCAGCTCATAATCACCCATTAAACACAGTGGCTGTGTCCTGACACCCTTGCTACTCAGAGTCTGAGTGACTCTCTTGATATATTGAACATGGTGAAGCTTTGCAAGCCTGATGTCCACTTGTGGGCCAGTGACCCCAGCTCCACTTCAAGCCTAGGAAGTGAAGTGAATATCTCCTGCAGGTGCTCATGGTAATTTCATCTCTCCCTGAAGATGGACATGTCAAAGATGATAGCGATGACGAATTTCTCTGTGAAGGTACATCTTATCTCTGTTATTAAGGGAGCTTCAGATGAGCAGGTCAGATTTGAACACGTTGATCCTTTAGACATACACATTTAGATGAGACAGATCCCACCCAAAATTGAGTGATTTGTTTGTCACAGGTGTGTCTTCTGCTGGATATTGTTATCTTTATCCTTAAGTCTTTGCAAATCCCATGGGTCTAAAAGATGTTATTCTGAATTAGCATGGACTTGCTGTGGATTTGGAAATTACAGGGTAAGCCATCACTGTATACTTATAGGGTTCAAAGGAGGGAAATGAAGGGATTTAAAAACAGATGGAAGCTCTGTTGACAGGGGCATGAAGGTGCCTAACAGTCTTCACTGAGCAAGTAGCTGCTGGTGGAGTTGTAGAAACACTTGAGTGGTTCCTCCTGGGAGTGTGGGTGTCCCTCTAGCAGTCACTTCACACATTATTCATGCTTTTGGCAAGACAGACTGCACAAAACACCATACAGCCATTCCTGCTTGTTAAGCCTGGTCCCAGAGGGCTGCCCAGAGCTCTCCCAGCCCTATCTGAAACATTGCTCACCCCGACTGACACAGTTCCTTGCAGCAAAGCCATGCTGTTCACAGCAGGGTCACATCCCAACAGGGAGCAGGGATTGCAGCAGGCATCTCAGTGGCCTGAGGGCACCCTCAGAGGGCAGTGGGGCTGTTGCCCTCTCTCTGTTGCACTGGGGTGGGCAGGCAGCACTGCACTGTGAGTGATGGGGAGCAGATGTTCCTTCCATCTCACCCTTGAGAAACCAAACTTCCTCTGTGCAGCCCTTTGGGAAAAAGGAGAGATGTTTGTCCTGGGAGAGAAAGGCTGAAACATCTTCGATGTGATGAAATGAGTGGTCTGTCATCTTGTTCAATAACATCTCACACAGAAAGCTCTCTAGAAAGCTCTCCACAGAAAGCTGAAAATAAATTTTAAAAATCTACCCCACTGTCATATCCTCAAAACCTGTAAGTGTATCAGAATAGTTGTAAAATTATTCACTTTTATGATGTGCAAGTTATAGAGTATTGTACAGCCAGACAAACTTATAAGAACATGTATTAAGCTGCCAGCATGGGGAGGACCTGGCTGAAGTTAAAACATAAAACTTGCCACAAGACAAGTGTGAGGAGGGACATTAAAGAGTGAGAATGGCTTTGAATATGAAATGTGGCTCTTTGCCCCTTTTTCCTGGTGCTACACTTGCGCTGAAAAAGGAAATTTTAGAATGGAGAACCAGAGAGACCAGAGCTGATAGGAAGAGCCTGTGGTGCTGCAGCCAGAGCTGCATAGTCTATGCTAATGGATTTCTGACTCTAAACATAACTAGACTCTAGGGACTGCAGCTCTGCTGGGTAATGGGTCTCTCACCTCTGATTGTGCCTGTTTTCCCCATGAACAACCTCGTCATTCCCTGGTGACATCCAATCACTCAGCCTCACCTCAATGCCTGGTAAAATCATGGAGCAGATCCTCCTGGAAGATGTCAAAGCATGTGGAAGACAGGGATGTGATTAGAGACTGCCTACATGGCTTTGCCGAAGACAAATCATGCCTGACTATTCTAGTAGCTTTCTTCAATGGAGTGACTGCATCAGCAGAAAAGGGAAGAGCTACGGCTGCCATCTGCTCCAGCTTCTGTCTTTTGATACAATCCCCCACAATACCCTTACCTCTAAGCTGGAGAGAGGTGTGGGTTTGATGGATGGACTGTTAGATCAACAAGGAATTGACTGGATGGCAGCATGCAAAGAGTAACAGTCGATGGCTCAATGTCCAAGTGGAAACCAGTGATGACTGGTGTGTCCCACAAGGGTCCATACTGGGACCAATACTATTTAATGCGTTCATCAGTGACGTAGGCAGTGGGATCAGTGCACCCTCAGCAAGTGTGCAGATGACATCAAGCTGAGTGGTGCTGTTGATTCACTTGAGGGAAGGGGTGTTATCCAAAGGGACCTCGACAGGCTTGAGGAGCAGGGCCTTGTGAATCTCATGAAGTTCAAGTGCAAGGCCCTGCCCCTGGGTCAGGTCAGTCCTGGGTATCAGTACAGGCTGAGTGGTGGATGGGTTTGGAGCAGTCCCGTGGAAAAGGACTGGGGGGTACCTGTCCATATAAAATCAAATATCACTCCGCAATGTGCGCTTGCAGCCCAAAAGCCAACCATATCCTGGTCTGTACAAACATAAATGTGACCAGCAGGTCAGAAGAGGTGATTCTGCCTGTCTACTCCACTCTTGTGAGACCCTGCCTGGAATACTGCATCCAGCTCTGGGGTCTCAGCACAAGAAGCATGTGACCCTGTTAGAGCAGACCCAAAGGAGGGCCATGAAAGTGATCAGAGGGCTGGAGCAATTCTCCAGTGAAGACGGGCTGCAAGAAATGGGCTTGGAGAAGAGAATGCTCCAGGGAGATCTGATTGCAGCTTTTCAGTTTATAAAGGGGGCTGATAAAAGAGATGGAGACACGTTTTTTACCAGGGCCTGTAGTAACAGGACAAGAAATAAAATTTTTAAACTGAAGGAGGGCAAATTTAGATTAGACATAATGAAGAAAATTTTACTGTGAAGATAGTGTGACAAGGGAACAAGCCACCCAGAGAAGCTGTGGATGCCCCATCTCTGGAATTATTGATGGCCAGTTTGGATGGGACTTTGAGAAACCTGGTCTAGTGACAGATGTCACTGTCCGTGGCAGGGCAGTGGGACTAGATGATCTTCAAAGGTCCCTTCTACCCCAAGCCTTCTGTGACTCTGTGGTCCTACACGCCCTCTTGCAGTTGGCACATGAGGTCAGAAGGCAGATGCCAGCAGGCTACAGGATGCCAGGGGGTTCTCCCCAAAACAGCAGAGCTGCAGGAGGCACAGCATGGGGACTGACTGACTCAGCCTCTCCTGGATAGCATAGACAATAGCTTTCTGTAAGCAGGAATGTTAACTTGGAAGATTGTTGTGGATTTTCATTTTGATTTTTTTTTTAAAAAACCTTTTAAATTTTCAGTCTATTAATAGCGATGGAACATTGTCTTCTCTGGCTGAGCTGAGCCTCCCTTTCTGTTCTTTCTTTCTACCTGCATCCTCCCCATGTGCAGAAAATTTCTAGAAGAACTATTCTTTGAGAATTTGAGGGGGAGGATGAAGAAGGAACAGGCTATGATTTGCACAGAATTAAAAGAATATTTGAGACACAAGCCAAATGTTCCCACAGAAATGCCCCTTTCCTTACTGCAAAGAATATATCTATGAAGCATTTGCATACATTACAGAAACTAAATTAATTTACCCAGACTTGCTGTTTGTTTTTCATGCCCAAAGCTAAGAGCTCACATGGATTTTCTGGGTTGTTTTGTGGTTTTTTCCCCCTTTCTTAAGCCTGACTACACAAACCTAAGACAATCTTTCATCTGACAGTGGAATAAGGATGAATTTTGGGTTGTCTTGTAACAGGGAGACTTTTCTTTCAGTGCCACACTTACATTGCAAGATACCCAGAGCAAGGTCAAGCTGAAAGTCATTAGTGGAGAAGGGGCAGAGATGTGTAGGGGAACGGAGAGTTATTCTGAGCTAGAAACAATTTATTTTCCCCTCTTCTATAACCTGAGCATGACCCTCACACACCAGGCCATTGTGGGTGGGTTTGAGATGCCTATTGCTGGCTGGTACCAGCAATGCCTCAGCAAGAGGGAGACAGGCATGACCTTAAGACACCCTTGCATTTCCTCAGAAACAGCTCTCTGGAGAAAGTCTTAACTAAGAATGTGGGGTGTCTCATGGCTCATACCTTGCTCAGTGACTGCTGCAGAGGTGTAGGCACAGGCAGAGCCTACGAGACAGGGCAGGGAGACAGGGCTGGCAGCACAGAGAGCCCTGTGCTCCCTCCTCACGACACCTACCTGGCCCCAGCCCAGTGTCTGCACTCCGCTGGGACCAGTCTGGCACAGGCTTAGCTGCACATTGCCCTGTGACAGTTGTCAGAGCACTGTGACATAGACCACAGAGCAAATCCTTGGCCAGGAGGGGTGCATAGATGGGACTGGAGGCACTGGTCCCAACAAGAGAGGCTGCAGGCTTGCTCGACAACCAGCACCTCATCCCTCCTCTCCTTCCAGCAGACCAGTAATGTTCACGCCATGCTCTGGGCAATGCGTCTCTGGGGTGTGTCTCTGAAAGAGCAGTTAATGGATTTACATGTCATATAATTGTGATAGCTGGAGATCGTCTGATGGAAGGGGAGAATTTCGATTGTCTCAGGGTGGATTTGGTCTAATTATCTCAGATGACACCAGCAAATCCGCTTCTCTTGGAGACACGCTGTTACTGTAGTAACTTGTAAATGAATATCAGATGATGAGTTATTTAGAAGCAGCCTGAACTGCTAAGTTTATGAGCACAGTGGGCAATCATTTCTTCTTTATTTTTTTTTTCAAATTATTTTCCATATTAATTTCTTTTTCAGCGTGAATGTAAACCACAAAATCAACAGGTCAGATACAGGGCTCTTGTGAACTCTGCCTTCCCTATCAGACAGAGCAGATGCAGCTTGGAAGTGCTTTATCACTTTGCTTTTAATTAAAGCCTATAATGGTTTTGCATTTTGTGAACAGGCTTTATCCAAAATACAAAGTGGATAAAGGATAAAGCAAGTCTTCAGATAACTCTGCATTTTTGATTATCTCTATTGTACATATGCAGGCTGCTCGCTCCCTCACCCAGGGCCAGGAGCAGCAGTGTCTCATGAGCAAGCTGCTGATAAACAATGGTTGCACCCTGCCCTTCTGGAGAAAGAGCTGATAGTGTGTGCCTTGGCTTCTGATACCTGCCTTGTGTGGCCAGAGGGGATGGCGTTTAGAGGCATCACCCTTGCTTAAATCAAGGCATAAAATCTTCTTCTAGTCCAAAGAGAAGATGGTAAATATCTGAACGCCCCAGTGCCTCAGCAGTTGCAATGCAGCATCAGATACACTATGCTATGGTTTGCTGTCACTGCACTGCGCCCAGTCCCATGATGCAGCAGAGTGAATACAAGTTGCAAATCAGGTCCCAAGGGCATATCCGACCCTCCAGCCTAGCTTTTTATTTTGAGTAGCAAATAACTGCCAGATGCTCCACAGGAATTGCCCATGAACATGGTTTTGCTTGTATCTACTCTGTGTATTTTATTTCTCAAAGAGAGCACGGAAAGTGAGATCCATCAAACACGGCAGCTAAATCGGGATCATTTTCCGGGGTGTCCATGACCCAGCTGCAGCTTTGGCTGAGGGTCAGCAAGGTGGTGCATCTCCCTTCAGCTTGAAACGTGGCAAGTTTTGGTGCCATCGGGGCTCGGAAGGGTTCATCAAACTTAGTTTTGAAGTAGGAGAGCTGGAGAGCATGGCCGTGCTCCACCCTACCAGTGTCCACATGGGTCTCTCTCGAAAAGCATCTATGGACTGAAATGTTTTAGTGTGGATCCTGTTTATATTTCATTATAATTTCATTGTTTTCAATATATTGAAGAAGGTCGAGTTTCTTGAAGTTTTTTGCCTGCACTTCAAGAGTGCATGACAGTTTATGCCGAAAAAAAAGATTTTTGAAAAGAAAGCAAGAGGATTTAATTTGAGAATAACATCTCTCTTTCCGTCTGGGATACATTTAAAATGCTGAATCATAAATTTGCTACATGTGCCACAAAACCAAAGCTTTTTTCCCAAAGTACCTCTAAATATATTTCTAAATTAATCTAAAATTTGGGGTCGTCTGATAGAGAGAAGTATGTGGTACAGTGTGGACATGTACTAAAGCTGCATTTTCTCTGCATACTCAGAGGTGTGTAATTAGCATGAGGACAGCCATTAACACATCCCGTGTGCTGTGTCACTGAGTCACGCCTGATTATGTTGCAAAGTGAGATTAGTAAAATGAGCTTGAATTTGTCCTCTCACTGCCGTTTGATAGTAGGGAAAACAAATCCTTCCACTGCCAAAGCTGCAACTAATATTCAGTACTTAAGAAATTCAACTGATGCATTCATAATGAACAGGATTTTGTGTAATTAAAATTTTAAATAAATCCCCAACATAGCCTTGCCTTGGATTTCTTAATTTCAGATATGAAAGTACAGCTTTTGACAAAATAGGTTGAGGGGGTTGGTTTTTTTTTCTTCTCTTTTCTTTCATCTGAAAGATTTTTAAAATCTCATTAGCATATTAAAAAAGAGCAGAAGATAAATTAAATGGAGACCAGGATTAAAAGACTTACTACTTTCTTCATGTCACCTTTATAGTTCTTTTGAGCTTCTGTCCCTGTGAGGTGGGTGTAAGTAACGTGGAGGTGGATGTTAGTGGGTGGCAAAGCTTTTGTGAGGCAGAAAGAAGCTGAGGATTAGAAAATTATTGGAGGCTGTTTCCATACAGATGAGAAGAAGCAGTCAGTCCCTGAGAAGCCAAGAGATAGGAGGAAGACAGTAAGAAAACTGAATAAATGGCACATTTCACTGGCAATGAAAATGCCAATTTGTTTCAGCAGAAACCCTAAAAGTTGCCATGGTTGCTGAAAGTTGCTGAAGGTTGCTGAAAGTTGCTGGAAGTTGCTGAAAACCCTGGAAGCTGCTCACTCAAAACAATCTCACAGCTGCAGACCTGGGTCCCTCCTTGTCTGCAGAAATCTTTAGGTCAACGTCAAAAATCCACCGACTTCTCATGGCTCATTTCCAGCTGCTTACCTGCCTACAGGGTGACTGCATCCCTTGTTGTTCCTTGTCACAGGCAGGGTGGCACGTTATTAAGGAGTTCCTGCAGCTGTGAGGACGCCCACGTTGCCAAAGCGTCACACCTGATTTGCAGGTAGTCTAATCACTTGTAGCTGCTTCCGAGGTTAATGGTGGATGGATTTTGAAAATATCAAGTGCTCTAGGAGACAATTCTACTATGGAAAAATCAGGGGCTGAGTGACATAAATTGGGCAACGAAATACGGTCAGTACACTTGGATATTTAATCTCTCCACGCCTAAATTCCTTGACTCTAAAGTGACAAATAATACTGCCATTGTACCTCCCATAACCCAGCCAAGAATGCTGTGGATGAAGAGGAAGGTTTGGATACATGGAAGGAGTGGTATCCTCTTGGAAGGAGGATTAGTTTGCAGTGTCTCGGTGTGCTAATGTTGGACTGGGGTAGAGAGGGAGCACTGTTTTCTGATCTGGGCTGGCTGGCATGCCCAGTGGCTTTATTTTCATCTTTGGGGTTTTCTATGTGACCCTGCTCAGAAGCCCCACCGTGGTGGCCTTCAGACCACACTACTGACTGCCCAAGCAAAGAGCCCAGTGAATGGGTGAAATAATGAGTGTTTGCAAAGTGTGTGCAACCACTGGAGAAGATGCAGTTGCACGGATATGAAGTGCCTGGAAAAGGATGATTATTTGCAGCACCTGCTTTCCTGTCAGAAACACTTATTTACTGGGCAGGGAACCAGTCCCTGTCCTCCCTCCTTGGGATGATCTCGGCATGCATTGGCACTGTTCACAGGGATGTGAAAAGCTGATTTTTGCACATTATGTGCCTTACAGTAAGTAAAAGTATGAATGAGGCGTCCAGGTTTCCAGTATAACACTGAGGAACATTGGACAGTGCTGAAAGGTGACACTTAACCTTTACTCTGAAGACCCGAGCAGTGTTTATTCTTTTACGATGTGGTGGTGTTACTCGCCCTCCTTACGCTCCAGGTCATCAGTGTCCAGGCCCTCTCCCATGGGATGGGAGGACTGCTTGTAACCCTCCCTCACTCTGCTCTGTTTACTTTGAGCCAATTCACCATTTTCGAGTCAGAACTCTAATGGCAAAGCAGTTGGCCACTCAGGGCAGCAGCTGCGCTTGCTCTCCCTGCTGAAGCTGTGCCAATGAGCAGCAGAGAAGCAGGGCATGAGGGGCGGTGGTGTGTCAAGTGCCTGCACCCCACAGGGCCGTGAGCTCAGCCAGCAGAGGTGCAGCGCGGGTTGCTGCCTCTGTTTCCACTATTTCCACCATAGCTGATCGAAAGACTTCACTAGTTCAAATACAAAAGGTCCCTCAGAGCATGAGGAGCAATAGCAAGGCCCTTTCTCCTGGGTGGGTGCCCCAGCTTTGCAGCTGCAGACTCAATTATGTGTTTGTGTATTCTTTAACTCTTGGAGAACTTCTACTCTTGGATCTACCTTTCATCCTTCCCCTGAATTTTCTATCAAGTCACTGGAGGTGTAATGATGGTAGGGAGCCATGGATTACACCCTCACGTGGAGAGGCATCCATTTCTCTCTCCACAGGCTGCATTGTCTCCAGCGCAGCAGAAGAAGCCCATAGAGGTACAGCTCTTTCCTGACTAAAATAGCGTTGTCCTTCTGTTTCTTGTCTGGAAACCAGTAAAACCTCTGTGGGTCTGTGCTGAGGATGGGTTTGGTCCTGTCTGCACGTAGAGAGGGTGTCCAGGGGGATGTTCCTCTCGGAATCAAGTGAATTGCACTCCAGGGCTCTGTATGGGCTGTTAAAAGGAGCTGACAGTCTTCAGAGTTAGGCACCTACCCCTCTGACATCAAAGGTAGAACAAATGTGTCACATCTAAAGCAATTTGCTGCATTTTTAGCAGAAAACCTGTGTCTCAGTCCAAATCTAGTAGTGGTTTGGTTGGGGGATTTTTTCCATAAGAAAAGCACCGTGTGTTTATAAATTGCTCTTTGCCAAACTACTTGTTCTTAAAAAGAGCTGCTCTGTAATAAGCTGTATCATTAGAAAGAAATTTTTCTGTGAGCCTGGTTTCCTGCGGTTTGGTGCCTCATGGTGGGATTACATTGCATCTAATGAGGAGCGCTCTGGCTGAAGCCTTTTCTCCTGTTCATAAAGACACTGTCTCATGTGAGTTCTCTGGTGTCTATAATCCATTTGGGATCAAACCGCCATTGTTTAGGTTCTCTCCTATCCGTCAGTGAAATACTGCCCACGTGGCAAGCTGTTCCTCCCTGGAGACATGGGAGGGTCATGCTGCTCTACCCCGATGCCTCTTCTCTCAGAATTGATTGAAAATTAAAGCATTTGAGAATTCCATCCCACAGTTCAATTTGACTGAAATTGGCCAACAGGCTAAAACATAATTGAGAATAATGCTGGACTGACACAACAATATAATAAACCTAATTTTATTAGGTAATCGGGCAATAAATGCTAGAAAGTAAATACTGGAGCAGATTAAACATGGAAAAACTGTTCATAAATATTTATTCAAGCATTTAAATACACTCAAGGTGACCATTTTTGCCTGTTTTGCATTTTAATTTTATCACTTCACAACCATATGAATGACCAACAAAAGCACAAACACCCCACTAGTTACACTCATACCTCAAAAATAAATGTAAAATAAAATTTTTGTCTGAGACTTCTTTTTAAAAGTGACAGGGAATTATTAAACATTTCTGTCAAAATACTACAAATTTAGAATTTTGAAACAGGAATGTCGAACAATTCAGAAGCCAGATTTTGAAGATTGTTCTTACCAAGTCAAAGAATAAAAACAGATCACATGGTTTGTGCTGGGTTTCCAGACTTTTCAATAAACCCGAACGGAAAAAAGTTAGACCAGAAATCCTTTGTTGAAGTGATTCATGGAAATATTTCAGAAATGTGAGTGTGAAAGGGAATTCATAATTATGCACGCATACACAAAAATTCACAAGTTTAGGAAAGAAGAAATATTGTACAAGTTGCCCATTGTAATTTATTTTTCCAGTTCCTGAGCCATAGAAACATGTCTGTCATAAAATGATTTTTGAAGACGTTTGTATTTTCTTACCTTGGATGCAGTTTAGATGGATGAGCTACCATCGTTCTCCATGTTTCTCAAATTAGGAGAATGCATTTCTAAATTCAATTACATCCTCAGTGGAAATGGTTTCTCTGACTCCGGTAATCTTTGGAGAAGAATTATGCACAGTCTATAAAGCTTCAAATTTCAAAACCTAATTTTGAATGTTAGTCAAGAGGTTAATTTAAGATTCATCTTCCAAAAAGGGAGTTAAATAAAACTGATAGAAGGCTGGAACTTGTCGAGTGGTTGAGAGGTTTATCAGCATGTGAGTACGAGTTCATTAGTTTTAATTAGTATAATCACTAATGTTGCATTAACAGTTTGGTGAGAGAAAGTAATTGCTCACACCCACTGTATTAGATTGGAAGATTAGAATTCATTTTATGAGGCAATTAGCATTTCAGGGATTTTTTTTAAAAGGCTTTTACGATCTGCCATTGCAGTAGCTTCCTTCACCAAAAAGAGTTTAAATTAACCATAACTTTCATCCTAATGGGATGCAAAAATTAATGTAGAATTAAGTGTGAATCAGTAATCCCCCTGCGATAAGCAGGCAGCTAAAGCCACAAACCTTGATTAGTTTATAATCACCTGTTTTATTTCCCAGACAATGATAGTCATTTATCTGTCCTCAATTCATTATCTTCTTGGAAAGTTTATATTCTTGAATTTTATACAGCAAAACAAATAAAATATGAAGAAGGGAAAAGTAGAACAGTACTACTGAAGTAATAATTGTCAAAAGAAAAAGCTGCCAGTTTCAATAGTAAGGCTTAACTAGTCAATTATTCTTCATATCAAATGCCAAAGGAAGAAGAAACAGCTCCCTTTGACATCCAGTGCCTTAGGAAGAGCCATGAATTTCACAGCAACAGCAATCACAACCCTGCTCGATCCATCACATCCTTTGGCAGCTACTGACACAATGAGAGCTAATGGAATTGTTATCCTGGTTGGCAAGGAAGCCCTGGTCACCTGAGAATTAGGACAGTTTGCCCAAGAGATTGCCTTCCAAAACATCCTGTACAAAAATGTGCAAGTTCTGGTGGAAAAAGCTGCTTACAGCAAGGCTGTAATTTCAGCTTTTGTGGTATCCATAATGAGACAAGACAACGCACACTTTGCAGAAAATCTACCTCCCATTATATGGGACAATGCTTGCCCCTGGGTAAAACAAATCTCTGCTCAAAAATCCCAAATCTGCTATGACTTGGATGTGGCATGGAGGAGAACAACTGTTAAATGTTAGAACTAAAATGTAGTTCATGTCATTTTGGGTATATATATTAGAATAAGGGGGTGTGGGGCAGTATTTAGGGAATTACATTAATCTTCCTAGGACATATGTTAAAGCAAAATGTACGTATATATGTATGTACTGCTATAAGGGACATTATTGGATATAAGAGATGTATTCTTTTTAGAGGGGTTCAGAGAGAAAAAAAATGTTTAAACAGCTAAAATTTAGGCACAGCTAGGCAGACTGGATCTCAGTCTCTCTGGCATCAGCTGGTGTCACCTTTAGAAGCTGAGCTACTCCAGCTGAGATCTGAATAGTGCAGTCTAAGGACTGCCTCGCTCTACAGGCTGCAGAGGCAGTCCCAGGTAACCAGGTTTCCGTCTTGGGTGGGTGAAGTAAGTGCTTAAAATTGGGTAAGATGAATCATGACCATCATGCCTGTGCCTTAGGGTTTGTCTGTGCACACAGTTACCGTGGAGAGACATTACTCTTCCTGAATAACATTACACATGAATACACTTTTGGCTGAGTAAGACTTATTTCTCTTCAACAACATCCACTTGAGAGAGGCGAGCAGTTTGCTTTTTAGTCCTCACGTGGAATTCTTCTGCAAGAGCTGCTGCCTTTTTAGCGAGCTGCCCTACCTTAATCCAAATTTACTTTAGTATAAAAATGCCCTAAATCTGCCATCCAATCACCTTTGAGAGGAATTTAAGATTTATGGTGGTAAGGGCATCAATTAGGCACAAATACATTGACCAAAAAAATAGTGACGGTATCATATACAATAAAAACTGACATTTATTTCACAAATTATGGGTATAATAAAGCCTATTGTTTCAGGAAAAATGCCTGTATTTGCCCGTATGTTTCATTAAAGAATAATAATGCCATACATATTTCATTCCCTTGTTCTGAACAGCCAGAGTCTTAACTATATTAAATGCCCCATGCCGTCCTTGCTTTGTTGGGTTGTTTTTTCCTTTTAATCAGATTTTTTCCCCCCGAACTAATGAAATTGCTCTTTCAACACATTCATCATTTTCATTTGAAGTGACTTATCATGACTCAAACAGTTTGTCTCTTCTCCTGGAGAACAAGGCAACTGCCATCCCCTTTTGCTGTGCAGATCCAGGTCAGGACTGCCTCCGATTCCCAGAGCGCTGAGTTCGCTGCATTCCCACTGGTGCTGCTCTAGGTGGAGTGTGGGTGACTGATGTCTGTGGGGTCTGCACCTTGCATATCTGCACTGGTTTCTGGTCCACTTGCTCTCACACATCATTTCTCTCTTCCCGTAGTATGCACCGACCCGCTGTGCAGCTGCGCAGGCGTCCACGGAGCAAGGCATCCCTCCTCCCTGCCATCACCATGAAGCGGTGCACGACCCCCAGCTGGTTCCCTGCACGTGCCCACTCTTCTCCTGCCCGTGGGAAGGGCACCTGGAGGTGGTGGTGTCCCACCTGAGGCAGACGCACCGCATCAACATCCTTCAGGGCGCAGAGATTGTCTTCCTGGCCACGGACATGCACCTGCCCGCACCCACGGACTGGATCATCATGCACTCTTGCCTTGGCCACCAGTTTTTGCTGGTCCTCAGGAAGCAGGAGAAGTACGAGGGCCACCCCCAGTTCTTCGCCACGATGATGCTGATCGGCACGCCCACCCAAGCCGACAACTTCACCTACCGGCTGGAGCTCAACAGGAACCAGAGGCGCCTCAAGTGGGAGGCGACCCCCAGGTCGATACTGGAGTGTGTTGACTCTGTCATTTCGGACGGGGATTGCCTTGTGCTGAACACTTCCCTGGCTCAACTCTTTTCTGACAACGGAAGCCTAGCGATAGGAATTGCAATAACCACCAGCAAAGTTCACAGCTCCGAAGCTGAAATGTGAGGGGGAGCAGGAAGAGGAGGAGGAACAACAGCAACAACAATGGTGCTCTAGCTGCCTTCTGAGAGCCAGAACTCGCGGACTTTTTGGGGGGGGTCTCAGGTCTTTTATGGTATTTAGTACTTGTCCACAGTGGGCATTATGTAAAAATCCCGTGGTTACTGTCCCTGTGTCATGTATTTACTGTTTTGCTAATACAATTTTATGAGAAATTTTAAAGAGGCTAATCAATTTATTGTCGCCCTCCAGCAGCCCTGGAAACAACACTTGTTAATAGAAAGTGCACCCAGGGTGACTCGCAGAAACCTTTGGTCTGACCATGCTATGCAAATATGTTTCCTTCATTGCCTGCCTAATGGACCAGAGGCCTCTGTGCCTGATGGGAGGTCAAGTATTCCACTATGGGAGCAGAGCGCCCAGGGTTCCAAATTAGCGATAGCGATTTAGCTCCTATATTTTGGGCACAGCCAAGCCCTGAGGGAGCTGGCAGTTTCAGGGCTCCCTTCAGGTTCTGAGGAAACAACTTTATCACCCAAATAGTGAAAGCTTAGAAGAAAAAGTCACCCCCTCTGCTGAGCAGAGGGCTGGGAAGCCTCATCCTGCATTAAATCAGGAATGACAGCTAGCGAGTGGTCACTGTGGGCATGGTTAAATCTCACTCTTGTATCATAAACAGCAGCGAGAGATTACTAGATGGTCTGGCCATAGGATGGATATAACCATACTCAGCCATTGGGGTACTCATCTTTTTAGCTGCTGTTTCCTTAGGCATTCAAAGAGAGATTTTTAGAAAATAAAGTATAAGAAGGGTCCTAAGCTGGGTACTGATCTTGCTATTGAATTCTGTGCCAGTTAGACTCTCAGTTTGTGCTGCTAAATATTGGTTTAAAGCAATATAGACAGAACATCTGTTTGCAAATTGGCTATGATATTTGAAGTGCACTCCTTTGGAAAAAACCCTCAATGTTTTTTCCCTTGCATACATTTTGTGGGGTGGTGGTGAGGGGGGGCTGCCACTTTCTTCTCCTGAGGGCGTTTCACAGACAGTGACAGCCACAAGAAGACAGAGGCTTCTCTCAGAGCTTCTCCCTTGGATGGTTCCTTGGGGGAGAGTTGCAGGCAGGTGCTGGCCATCTCCTGTCACTCATTCCCATCTGCAGTCAGGCCTGTTTCCTCCATAGCCAACAGCAGCAGTGAAGTCCCACTGCCGTAGGTGACGTGTTGAAGGAGGGAGCTCAACAGATAGTGTGACACATGAGAAGCATGGGAAACTGTCTTTTCCTGTTTTCCCTTCTGCCTGTGTGTGTCTGTGGTCTGGCTGCTTCTGAATGCTTTTTCAAGAAACATCTGGTGGGTTGGATCAGTTAATAGCTAGAGAGACTGAGGCTCATAGCTTCGGTCCCTTGGAAAACAAGAGAAGGGGGGGAAACAAGCTAAGAACAGTCCTTCAGAGTTTCAAAATGCTTCTCACTCTAGCTTTGGGTAGGCAAAAACACTGATGCTGATCTCTCCCATTCGTTGCTCTCCTGAGAATTATTATAAATGATACATGAAGCAAAATGAATTGCAGTTTTCCTGAGATGAATGCCATGCAGCTAAATGTGTTCTGAGGCACAGATGCACCTCGCCTCCTTACCTGGACTTTCATAGCAGGTCAGAGAAGGGCGAGGATCTCTTCAACAGGCTGCTCATGACCACACAAGCTGAGGTCTGAGGAAGTCTCAGTCCCTGTAAGAATGCACTGGAGCACAGCTTCCCAGCTCTCCCAGCTCTGAATTTAGGGGGCTGAGGGTGGCATACTGATTTTCAGTGCCTCACTGGAACAGGCAGGCTTCAGAGCGGCTGGCTTTTTCCCTGCGATGTTAAATATTCAGGACCAGCAAATGCTGCCCTTTTCCTAAATGATAGCAATAAATAAATCATTGGTGTTTTTGTGGACTGAAACTGACTTCTCTAGCTCCTCTAACAATTATTCTGCTGCTGAATTAAAACAAAGCAGAAGCAATAAAACCTCAATAAAACCAGTCCCTCTAGCTTAAACTTCCTGAGCTCTTCGTACACTGCGGTAGAGACCAAATGTAATGATGCTTTTGTTTCCTGACCACAAGTTTTAGTGGGAGGTATATTCCTTAGTTATTAATTTTTTCAGTATATTTACTTCTTGTGAGCTGGCACCTTTTTTTCTCGAAATATCTACTGAAATGTAGGTATTTCAGGACATGATCCTTGCCAAAGGACCAGCTGTCTGGAATGGATATCTCCATCTCCTGCCAGCATCCTAGTTTTGAAGGAGGCATAGTGGAAATGTGATTTCCCCAACACAGCCTTCCTCACATGCCATGTGTTCTTACAGAACTTTCTTGTGACCACACCAACAGTTCAGCTTTTCCATTTCCTTTTCAGTCTTCTCCCCTCATCTGAAAGCTGCCTTTCTCAACCCGTTCTCAAGCCATTAGCTGTGGTTTCATCCTTTGACTTGCAGAGCCCTTGGCACTTCTTGCCTTCTCACACTTGTACCTGTTGGATGTCATTATTTTAATTGTTCTCACTGCTTTCTGAGGCCAACCAAGTAACCTCCTTCATCAGCTTTCTCCACATCTGCAAAGACCCAGCTCTGGCAGGGATTTCAGCAATACAGATACATTGGAGTACTGATGAAAATCTGTCCAGTAAGACGCCCAGTAAAGAAAAGGAAGACATATTTTGGGGAGAAATGAGATATGGTTGCCTAAATCCAGCTATCATAAGCATCTCAACATGAAGTGCAAATGCTTTAAGGTATATTTAAGGACTTTCTACCACAGAAGACATTCTAATTCTGTCATAATTCAAAGCCTATGAGCAACCTTATACTGCCATAAAGCAAAGGTGAAGCAAATATTCCACATGGTAGGACATAAATCCTAAAATGCTGGCAAGTAGAACCAACAATGAAATTCAGTTTGCATGCATTCTTTCAATGCTCATGGTATAACAATTTTTACTGCTCTGCTTATGGTCGAAAGGCAGCTGAAGCTTGGCTTCCTAAATTTGATCTGAAATCAGGGCTTCTAAAACTAATTTTGTACTCTAATATTCTGCATCTTTATAATGTATTAAATCTGAATTCCTGCCTTCCTGTGAAGAACACAGCCTTACATCTCTTTGAAGTAAGGAAGTACCCTCCATGTGGTGCAGGAGAAAATGAGGACTTGCAAAATTGCTGTGCGGCTGTTGCAAAATTCTGTTTTTCTGCCTACCTGAGAGTGGTGTTCCCTCTGTTTTGGTGGGGTTTCAGTTGTTTTTTGGATTTTTACATAGACAAAATATTTGCTTTACATTTGGGGTTTTATTTTTAGGATTTTTATATATCTCTCTTCACAGACGGATTTTCTTGTACTTAGTTTAGTAAATTGCAACAATAATTTCATCAGGCTGAGACAGATGGATTGCTACCAGACCCACTAGAAAACCTACTTTGGTTCTTCTGCGCTATCCATCAGGCATCGTGTGAATGTTAATGTCAGATCTGCAGTAAAGCAGCATTAGTGCTTTCAGCTCAGTCCCATTATGAATTAAGCTCACATCATATATCCCTGACTCCTTATAAATCAGCTGAAGCATCCTGAGTCTCATCATCTTGAAGACGACAAAGGATCTTGCAGTGCCAGCGCTGGCTGTAGGGCTTGTTGAGAAGTAGGGCAGTAGTCCTCTTCTCACTGGACTTGATTAACACTCCCTCTGTTTCGTACCATCCTTAGGAATACAGGCCAGTAAACTACTGAAGGAACAAGAGGTGGTAAATTCTGGACAAGTTAGGATTATAGCAAAATGAGTCACAATCAATTGCTGGATGCTACTGCATGGCTCTCTCTTTTGTGCATCAGAGGAACTAAATCCAATTGACAGTACTGTAGTATAGGTGATTTATCTGTTTTTCTAGCCCAACACACACCTGAAAAACACTTTGATCGGAGAAGAGTGTCAGAACAGACTCAGATGAGCTTCTTCTGCAATTGAATCAGAAACACCTTCTCACATGGAAGAGCTGCAGATTTTGAACTGTTCAGACACAAGGATAAGTTTTTAATTTTTTTTTTTTTTAGTCCAATAAACTCTGCCTGCTCACGCCATCAGAGTGAAGGGCGGAAAACAAAGATTGCCATGTGTCATCTCCAGAACTCTTCACACAAAAATATGATTCATGTTCTTCAGAAACGGAGAGGGTTTCACAGCAGGATAGCGCAGGGCAGCACCTGCGGGCTCCAGGGGCGTGCACATAGAGCTGAGGGCAGAGCTCATCCTCCAGACAGAAGCTACTTAACAGGAACCCCTCGGAGTGCAGTCACAGCAGGGCTGCCAGGAAAGTGGTCGGACCTCCTGGGAGTAGCAAGCAGTGAGAGTTAAGGCTCTGTGTAGAGATGTTTCTCTTCTCATCAGCACCTTCCACCTGGCTGCAGGCTGTCTCGTCTCCTGGGAACCTTGTCTCTGGAACAGTGCAGGTGATCAGATCAGCTGGGTCTGCATGTGAATGGTCCTGCACAAGGATGCTGCATCTTGAGTGCAAGCACCCAGCCTCGGTCCTGCCCAGCTCCTTTGGGTTTGGTGGGTACCCAGCTCCCTGGAGCTGCTAACGATTCCTCCAAATCTTGGCACCCGACAGTTTTGCTGTCTTTCACCTGCATCGCTCCCACCAGGACAGGAAACTACTTGCTGAAAACCACACAAAAAATCTTTGGCAGAACATCACGTTAAACCTCTACCTCATCCCCTGGCTAGGATTACAAGCACTCATTCTTTCTCTCTCCACACAGGCAATATACAAATGCATAGCTTTTTTATCTCCCTTAGGGCTCTGCCACTCCAGAAAATGCATGTGAAGAGTTAGGAGGCAGTGATCATCTTCAAGGGAAGAATGAGGACTAACTTTGATTGCAAAGATGGTTCTTCTCACAGTACTTTCAAAAAAGGATGCCAGGCTCCAAGAAAGAAACAAACAAACTGTAGTGGAAGGCAAATGGCAAATACCAATTGCAAAGCCTGCTTTCCTTCAACCAGAATGAGCTTTATGTCTTCCAGGTAGGGAAAATCCTCCTGAGCCATTCCCTATCTGAATACATCGCTTAATCTTGTAGAAAGCTCCAGGACAGAGAGGTTCTTCCTGTTAGAAATTGCATCAAGTAACCTTATTGAAGATAAATGGCTTTGAACTTTCATAGCAACAGTGATGAAGTACTTCAACATCCATGCAGTACAGATTGAAAAATCAGAGCTTTTAGACAAAGAAATAAACTTATTCAAATGCAAACGTGAGGTTCAGGACAGAGTTTCCAGGTGTTCTTAAAAGCACTTTTCTTATTGCTGAGACTGGATGTCTGCATAGCAAGAGATATTTCACTGCCAGCCAGGTCCTATTGGCTTGAGTTCAAGAAAAACTCAGATATTATTTGTTTCTCTGCTAAGCGAGACCAGTTAAAAAAGTAAAGCAAACACTGTCATGTACTAAACAAGCCTGGAAAGGATCTTTGTTTTCAGACCAGGCTGCCTGGTGAGCAGACTGTGGGGAAAGCACTACATCTCCCAGATGCTCAAGGTGAATCCAGACTGGCAGGCAGGGCCTACGTAGAGATTTTCTTCATGTTGCAATCTCTGCTTCAACCACTGAAGAAAACAGCTGCCAAGCAGCTGGCTTGAAGCCGTTGATGACTCTGAGACTGTTCTCTAAATATATACTAGCATCGACTTTTAGGCTGAGGTGGTTTCAGGGCAAGAGACAGCAAGGCTCCACAGAGGCTCTGCAAGGCTCCTCGGTGTGAGTGCATGGAAGGGATGCAGCAAGCCTTACGTCTTTGCCTCTGCCTTTCACAACAGGACCACTAGATACACCCACAGGGATCAGCCTGGGTCTTTCCTAACAAACTGTGGCAAATGGCTGGGCCACAAAACTGGATGCTACCATTCTAGAGTGGTTCAGTTTAACAGCAGCCAAAATCTATGTGAGTTCCTCCCTTAGCTTTGAGAACTAAAACGGGATCTGGCACATCAGAAACATTAGGCCCATTCTAATCACCATCAGATGTTCCCTATTTCAGGATACAGGCTCCTCTCTGGCTTCTGACAATGACGGTAGACTACAAAACGTGGCTAGGTGCTACTGCAACTTCCACAGTACACTTCTGATCCAGAGAGAGATCTCTGGGAACTACAGTGACACAAATGAATAATTGCATAATATACAAACATAAAATAATAACACAGTGAGGGCTGCTAACATCTTTAAAAGTAGCAGCTGATACTGAAAGGGGTCATTACTTAAAGTGAGCTTCAGCAGAGGCCTGTGTTTTTGCCTAATTGAGATGTGAAAGGAGATATCCAGAAGAGTGACAGTCTCAGGGCTACCCTGATTACTCGAAGAAATGCCGAATGAAAAAAAATCAGCTGCAAGAGTCCTGAGGGAAACAGAAGTATATTGTTGTTGCCTTTGGGCAGAAGTCTCTTGTGGCATGTGTCCTTGGAAAAGGAATTCCAGTAGGCAGAGAGGGCTGAACTTTGGCATGTCACAGCTACTACACTGTCACTTCCAGAGTTTTCGCAAAGAAATACTTAATCAGGACTGCAAAAAAAAAAAAAAAAAGAGTATAAATATCCACTGGATGGTGTGACCACTGTGAGAGCTGCCAAGGAGATTTATCCAGCTTCCTCTGGGTAAGCCTCCACACAGCTGCTCTGCTGGATTGGCAGAAGACAGGGACAGCCCCAGGTATGAGGAGGACTGGCTGGATTCCTGGCAGACTGTAAATTGTTGTTGCAATTGTACAGTGACTGTGTGTGATAAACTCCCACGCTGAAAACCAGTGAAGATTAAACCTGGGCCCTCCAGCAGCGTATGTCTGCACAAGCTGATACTGACACCCAGGCTGGGGATTATGGCGAATTCATTGGCCTTACAGCCTATTATGCAGGACTGACATATGTTGGTGGTTGTGTATACACTGAGAAGTCATGTTGAAAAAGTATTTCTGCATGAGATATGTCCTCAGTGTACTCAGGCCAAGCACGTAATCATATTGTCTGTGCTGGATCACACCTCACCCATGCCTCCTGATTGCTCTTCTCTCCGCTGGAAACCTGGATGAACCAGAGCTGGATCATCAGCCATGGTGATCTCCAGGCACTGAGGCCTGCAATGAAGCACCACAGGGGTGTTCATCCTGCAGGGCCCACGGCTGTGCACAGAGAGAAACACCAAAGGGCACAGACTCAAATACAGAGAAGTCTGTGTACGCGAGCCATAACGTCACGTTTCCACGTATCAGAGAATTTATTTCTGCAAAACACACTCGCCTTCACTGAAATTGCAAGCTAAGTGAAAGCCCTGCCATGACTTACGAAGTTTCCGTGTGCAGGGGTGGTTGCACTTCCCATTTGGCCTGGAAGGGTGGCAGGTGAGATGGGCCACGCCCCGGGCTCTCAGTTCCCCAGTGACATGACTGCTTTCGCCCGTGGGCACAGCATAGCTCTTCTCCAGACTTAGTGATACTCCCGTAGGTGCAGACCTGCTGCAGAAACCCCCTCTGCACCACCTGGCCACGAGACCCGAATGATCCTTCCCAGCCCCAGACCTGTAAAGCAGCTACACCCACGCTGCATTTGCTGTGAGGTCTGTGATCTGACTGCAGCACAAGCCAGCACAAGCGTCAGAAGCCGTCCTGCCATAACAGTCCCACCACTTTGCCAGGTTAAGGCACTTGCTCAGCCATGGTGGGTCAGCTGCCCTTCCTGGAGCTAAATTAACCCTACAGATTGCACCCATCTACAGGGCTGATATACTGTCTAACAAAACAAACCCCATTCTCCTCTCCTGTTTGCCTTGAGCAGACACAACAGCCAGTTCCAGGGAGAGGTCTGAACCATCACAGCCAAGTTAAAAGCTAATATGCAGGTGAAAATTGACAGTGGGACAAATGATACCAAAATTTAATTTGGGTACAAGCATTAGTGGACTTTATCAGCAGCTCAAAACAAGAATGGGGAATGCTGATACTGATTAAGGTAAGTGGGGATTATGGTGACCAAATGCATCAAATGCAGTGTCTTTTTCCTGCCACCAAATGCAAAGGTGACACGAAAAAGGCACTCCTAGGTCAAGAGGTTTTGCTGGAGCAGCCTTTAGTTTTGGTGATAATGCCCTGGCAGAAGGCTGCCACAGCTTGGCTTTTAGACCAGTCAGGTTGGGCAGCAGCCAAGAACAACTTTTATTCATTACATGTAAACTGAGCAAATTGCCCAGGGAAGGGAGTCAATAAACATGGAGCCTCATGGCACAGTTTTCCCAGAGTGACCTTTCAGAGTATAATTGCATGTAAAAAGACTCAATGGGAGTTGTCTCTGATCAGAGAAGCACTAATCAAACTGGACTGGGGACTTATTTGTGCTCAGGAGGGAGCGTGTCGGAAAATGGCGGTGTAGTTAGAGACTGCTTTGGGCTAGCTCCCATGTGAGGCTGTGATCAGGAGAGCTTCAAAAATTTTTGGGCTCAGGCTGTCTAGGGAAAGGAAGAAATAAGAGCGATGATGCTGGGAATCATCCTCACTATCACTAAAATCCCTATGGCTTGCTGCTCTCTTCTCATCCAGTGGTGATAACCACATTCAGATCACTCCATCTAGGGGAGATTTTGATTGTGTTCGTGGAGATGCATGACCCTGAGCATGATCCTCAGTCCCTTGGACCACAGCCTTTAGGCTGCAGCTCCAGCTCAGTGTCACGGGATATGGGGTCACCACCCATGAGACAAGCTGGCAATCTTCTCATTACCCCACCTGCATGCTTCTTCCCTGGCAAGCAGCCTCGCCCCCAGCCCAAACACCCCACAAAACTATCCTTATTCCTCCACAGGTAGCAATCTCATCCCCTTCTGATGCTTAAAGGCCCCCTCTTTAATTCCTTTCAAATGAACATTTTCCATCTGAAAAAGTGAACCCAAACCACCTTTGTATTATGTCAACATAATTGCACAAGTATTCCTATCCCCAGAGGTTTAGGGGATCCTGCGTATCTCTTCAGCCTTGTGATAGATGCCACATGTCATAACACAGTGTCATTTCCCAGGATAGACACACTGAACCCTGAGGCAAACTAGCGCAAGGCATGGCAGATCACGCAGCAGTCAGAGAACCAGCAAGAGACTGAGAGACGTCCTTCCAGTTCCAGGGAGCTAGAAAGAGGCATCAAGGAGTGCAATAAGGAGTGATTGGAGCTGGGCTGGCAAGGTGAGCAACCCTGGAACTTGGCAGAGGACTATGAAGGAGAGAGTTTTCTGGAAGGTGACTACCACATGATTAATGACAGTTCAGGTCACTTAATCCAAATTGCAGATTAACTCCTGAGACACTGAGATGTGTCCATCTGTGAGCATCAATGACAGAATTGCATAAGCCCATCTCTTCTTTCAAAATTCAAGCAGTATCACTACGCTACTATGGCAAGAAAATGAATCCTTTGAGAAATTGAAACTGTTCTTTTTTTGATGAACAGTGCAAGGCTGATCCTTACAGAACTATAGAATTGTTTAGGTTGGAAAAGACCTCTAAGACCATTGAGTCCTACCATTAACCCAGCACTGCCAAGACCACCACTAAACCATGTCCCTAAGTGCCACATCAACACGTTTTAAATACCTCCAGGGATGGGGACTCAGTCACTTCCAATGGGCAGTGTGTTCCAATGCTTTACCACTCTTTCCATTAAGAAATTCTTCCTGATGTCCAACCTGAAATTCCCCTGGTGCAGCTTGAGGCTTTGTCCTCTCATCCTGTTGCTGGTTGCCTGGGAGAAGAGATGGAGCCCACCTGGCCACACCCTCCTTTCAGGCAGTTGTAAAGAGCAATAAGATCCCCCTGAGCCTCTTCTTCTCCAGGCTGAACACTCCCAGCTCCCTCAGCCACTTCTCACAGGACTTGTGCTCCAGACCCTTCCCCAGTTCCATTGCCCTTCTCTGGACTCGCTCCAGCACCTCAATGTTCTTCTTGCAGTGGGGGGCCCAGAACTGAACACAGGATTCAAGGTGTGGCCTCACCAGAGCCAAAAGTAGGGGAACAATCACTGGCCTGGTCCTTCTGGCCACACTATTGCTGATACGGGCCAGGATGTCATTGGTCTTGCACAGACTTGGAGACAAGCACTAAAAACCTGCCTGAACTCAGGTGAGGTATGCCAGATTGGAATTTGAGTAAAGAAAGTAGCATAGGAATAGGTTATTTACTGTACAAATCCAAAGCAGTGTTTTTCTCCACGCGTATTTTGACATATATTTGTATTTGTTTTCGTTCATATGCCACTGTCCCCCCAAATATTTGACTTTGACGTAACATGTTACATTGCATGAAGTGCTCTGATTTAACATGCATTGGTAGCTCAGAGAGAATTTTTTAATCTGAACCAGTGTATAAAATCTTCTAGAAACCCTTATGATGATGTATTACATGAAAGAGCAGCAATAAACCTTTCTATTGGTATCTGTAAAACATTTCACAATGTGTGCCATGCAAATCCTATTTGACATTCTCAGCTTGTATCACCTGCTTGCATAGGAGGGCTGCTTTTATGAAGAGGGTGGTGCATCATGAGACAGTTGAAATGAAATATTAGGAAGAAAAGAACAACTGCCAAAATGCACTGCCTGCTAAAGCTTGTCTTACAATTTGTTTGCTACATTTAATCTTCTACAGTCACAATCAGTTTGAAGAGAAAAGTGTCAAGATCACCAAAGGCAAAACACAGGTCCCTGGACTCCCTGCTTGGACTGTCCCCAGTTGCCCTTGTGAGCTGGATTCAGCACCACCTGCACTTTGTGGCAAGAGCTGGAAAACCCACATAGGAATCAGAGTTTTGGACCTGTGTCTAGCCCAAAGCTGGTCCTGTGGGGAAACAAAGAAAGGCGCTCTTGGCATTTTCTAATCTTTCTGTCATTTCATTAAATGGAAACAACATGAATCTGCACCTCATTTCTTGCAGGATTTGGGCATTGATTTTTGTCTGTTTGGGTTTTTTTTCTTCTAGACAATTAACAGGGAATATACTTTAGTGTTACCACATAAGTTATCAAGGACCTTCACAGATTAATTACTTAATTTCAGGTTGGTTATTTGCAAGATCAGATTTGGGCAGGATCTCTAACCCTATTGCCTGTCAATTCCTTTTAACGTCAATTTTTTTTCTTCACTTTCTTATTGCCAAAACCTGTTTCAGGCACTCATGAAGCTTTATAGGAATTGCCTTGAAAAGAGCTGAGTGATCAAAACTGACCAGACATGCAAGATGAATATTCATGGTTTATTGAAGCAACCTCCACCCTCTTCTCAGAGCAGGATGCCTTCAGCTGACCTGTTGTCTCTCATACAAATGACTGCCTCATTACCATTCATTCCTCTGGAACTTAGCTGCGAGGGACATCGAGCTCATGTTAAATAATTCAGAAAAATAGTGAAAGAGAACTGCATCTGATCCAGAGTGGAGGCACATGAAATTCCCTGCTGTATCTATGAATGGAAGTGGACTTGAAGGGACTACAAGAACCAGGTTCTCCCCTTGGACATGAAGCATGGGTGTTGCCCCCTTTGATTTTAGACGTGTGGAAGATACGTGCCTGCATTTGCACAGGTCACCAATGGTTTCCCTTGTGGAGGGTGGAGGTACTTTGAGGCACTTTGAGGAAGTGATCCATTTCAAGTACTTAGACATCAACGTCAGGAGGCAAGGAATAAAATCCTTACATTGCTCACATCAACCTCCACTCTTTTGGGGGCTCAAATCTCCAGGAAAACCAGACTGAAACCTATCCCAAGCACCACAGGCAAGGACCAAAGGGTACCTTGTACTTGCAGTCCTCTCATACATTAAAATTGCCGAGGAAGATCATTCATTTACCAGCTGGCAATAACAAAAGGTTACCAAAGGAGCATCCTGGGCTGTGGGTTAGCCCTGGGCTCCAGTTCAGCAGCAAACAGAAAATTTGATTTTCATCGTCCTCCTTTCTCTGGCCTGCAAGAGCAATCCTAGTCTTCCTTTCACCAAAGTTCAAACAGGAGAGCTCCACTGCTTTCAGGATTAACAACTTTCTTCACAACAGACACACAAAAAATTGCTCATGATGGAGGAAGGAGATGTGAGAGGTGATTTTCCTCCATTTACTCAAGAACAAACACACTGGTGGTTGCAGAGCAACCACTGGTTTGCGGAGGAGTCAGTTGTGCTTTAAAACCCCAGGCAGGAAGGGGCAAATTGCCTTTTGTGGACCAAAATTTTGTTTGGGGAAGGCATTGTGGCAACTCCTTTGATACAGCCAGATTTCATGTGCAGCAAAAAGAGGGGCTAAAAATAGAGCAAGATGCTAATGAGGGCCTGGCGCACACCATCTGCACAATGAGATGATGATTCTTTTTGAAAATGCAATAATTTAAGGGGTTGTTTCATTTTGTTTCTTTCTGCTGCTGCAAAATGTTCAGAAACATGAGGCTGTTTGGGTCTTCAATTTTTTCTCCTTAATCTTAGGAAAATGAAATTGTAATGGACAAAGAAGAAAACAACTAGAAGCAAGAGTTGCTTTATTTTTCCCGAGGCTGCTTGCACGTGATCAGCAAACAAAGTGGGTCAGAGCAGGCTTTCATAACACTTCAGGTGGATTTTCACACAGCCCAAGATGGAGGTTCAGGATATTTTTTACGAAGAAGAACTTTACTTTTTTTCCCAATTTGTTGCCTCTGTTGCCGGCACCACTGGGAGCTCCCTGTCTTCAGCTTGGTTACCTCTGTACCCAAAACCCACCGGGCAGCTCCAGGGTAGCCTGGGACACTTGCTTTTGTGGCACACCACTGATTCCTTGTCTGCCCCTTTGGCTCACACACAGACTTTCCCTGGGGATGGACATCCCACCACCCTGGGAGAGAGACAAGGCAGAGGGAAGGACTTGCTGTCGTCTGTGAGGAGCACGGGCGCAGCAGAACCCAAATCCAGGCTGGGATGCAGCTGCTGGTGGTGAGGCTGAGCCATCCCCAGCTCTGGTGCGCCCAGGCAAAATTGCCCAATGGTTTGGGCATGATAAGGACGTTGAATGATGCAGGCCTGTGTAAACCACACCTCTGAAGGAAAACAGGCTGAAAATCAGAGCAGGAAGATAAGTGCTCAGGAAACATATCTTTTTTTTCTTCCTGTCAGAGAGAGCCAACTGCCTGCCTGTTAGCAATCTATGCTGGTGGACCATAAAAGCATGCAGCAGATCAGGAACTGTTTTCTGTGTTTTCTGGCACGGGCCCACTCATCTCACACACTCACTCATCTTCCTTATTTACAGGAATAATTGCTACTCTGGGAGGGAACAAAACAGGTATTGTCTCTTAATGCTCCCATTAAACAGAGCACACAGATGGTAATTAATGTATCATAGCATGACTAAATTGTAAGGAGAAATTGCTGCAACAAGAAGTCACCCCAAGAACAGTAGGATTCAGTTTAGTGTTCATTTCAAGATCAACTGCTTCTTCTTTCCTTGAAGAGCTAGGGACCAGCTATTCCACATTATAAAAGATTTATTTGTCTGCTTTCATGAGTTTTGTATCACAATGGAGCTTTGTTATCTTTAATAGATTCATGTACTCCTTCCCTAGTGCTTTGTCAAATAATAATACTTACAAGGCAATAAAAGGGAAAAGAAAACACAAAGTAAAGAACCACCCCCTGTAACATAAGTCCTGGGTAGGTGAATGTGGGTGTGTATTTGTGTGTGTGTGTGAGGAGAGGGGTTGTTTATTGCACCGTCCAGCTCAGAATTAAATAATTTATGCACCATCTACATGCAAATGTATCTTTCATTTAGGTAATAAACTGCACCCTTGTATAATTTACCCAAACAAAGGAGCTGCGAGGACACCGCCACTAATCTTCAAAAATCACTGTGCCTTTTCAAAAGGGATTTTTGTCTTTCTGTGAATTGATCAAACTTGACAAGTAATTTCAACCTAATGTTCACGGCCATCCTCCTCTCTCCTCACCATCTGTAGGTGAGAAATCCTATTTTCTGGAAGTGACAGGGTAATGCAGGAGG
Organism: Melanocharis versteri; assembly: GCA_013397845.1. Taxonomy (NCBI): domain Eukaryota; kingdom Metazoa; phylum Chordata; class Aves; order Passeriformes; family Melanocharitidae; genus Melanocharis; species Melanocharis versteri. The sequence continues at coordinate 858,003 of VZTG01004161.1, forward strand.
CTGCAGACATCTGTAAAAAAAAAAAAAAATTGGTTTTCCCAGAGCTACAGGCAAACCAAAGGTGGATTCAGGAAGGATATGAGTGGTTTTAACAAATGATAAATTCTTTATGCCTGCAACTGCTCAGATGGAGTCACATATTTTAAGCCACTAAGTTTAATGAGAGCATCTGAGAGATTAAAACATCTCTGTGTTTAAAATACTATAGAAGAAATGCTTCACTGGAATAGCCTTGCTCTTGTTAACAAGTAAAGACTCTCAGAAGAAATTAATTCTGCAAACTTATTGCATCAATGAAAACTACATTACAGACAAAGAGACTGAATGCAAACTCGATTTGCTCCCAGATTTGTTTATAAATTACCAGCTTTGACTGAAAGCTGATCAGTCCTACATCAAGCAGTAGAGGTGAAATAGGAAAAAAGTCAGTTATCATGCCAGCAGGATCACTGACATGACTGAGATTAATCCAAAACAATTACAAGAGAGCCTTGTGCAAATTTTGGTGTTTTCTCACAGGAAGTACAATACCAGATTTAGGGCCATTTTTGGCCGTATCAGGACACTTCAGGGAATACAGAGTGGCCCCCGTGCACCAGTGGATGGAGATTCTCGTAGCCCTAGGCCAAGAGTATCCAACCTCAAACATAAGCACATCTGTGTGTAATCCATATAAATACACCAATGCTGAGGGGAGTAATTATTTTCTTTTTACTATGCACGTGCTTTCTCCCTTTCTGGATCACTGCTGCTCCTGAGAAATCACTCAGGGCTGTTTTCCCTAGCAAGTAGGAGATCTTTATGTGATACATCAGATGCCCTCACACCCAGCTCAAAGTTAAAGTGTCTTTTATTCACCATGCCTCAGTCTAGATAACTGGAGCCATGAGTTTCCTCAGCTGCTGGGTCCTGCTGCATGTGTCTTGCCTCCAAGAGCCTAAAGCCAGGCTCTTCCCCACACACACACTCTGCTTCGAGTGATGCCTTAAATTTTAGCTCTCATATTTTTCAGATTCTGTACTGTATTGGTACATGACTCTGAACTTAATCTAGAGTGTTAGCAAGTTCTCTTCACAGTTGAGCTAGACAAAACAATCCTTTTCCAGCCTGGAAAACCAAGGTCACCATCGCAGCTTCAGGCCCAAGAAAGTATAAACAACAGTGAATTGAAAAGAACAAACTGGGAGGATGGGACTTTATTACCTGGAGCTGTAACTGGACAATTAACCCCAATGTGTAAATGAACCAAACTTATAAAAGTGTGAGAACTCGTGACCCATCATCCTTCTTGGCTGTAGCCTCGGCCAGGCTCTTGTACTCCCCGAGGTGTATCCTCTGAAGGCCTTTCTAATAAATACCTACTTTATTTCTTTGCTCTGTCTAGCCTCTGTTCCAGGTAGCCTCTCAAGGCATCACCCACACAGAGGCATTCCCTACATGCTCCTCTTTTCAACCCTTTTCTGGGGATGCTTATTGGCATCTTTGAGACAGACCTGCCACACGTAAGCTGAAGTGCTCCTGCGTGGGAGGAGGCGAAGTGGAGGCCAGCAGAGGTGAGTTAAGGCTCAAGGCCAGCTGTAGGTCAGATTAAAGCACCTGGCCGGGCAAGGCACAGGGGGTGGCTGGGGAGTGGCAGTGCACTTTGGTGTCACGATAACTTTTGAAGTTCTGAAATCTGCTTTAATTTCCCCATTCGAAGAAATCCCATAGCTCCTGATGGTTTTCACAGCAGAGGATTATGTCAAAGCAGACTGAAAAGGTCCCTTGGAAGATTGAAAAGGTCAGGGTTTTCAGGTCTTTCTATATTTTTCCCCCTTTGTTTCCCTCTCTCAAGGATTTAACCAGACAGTCCACCTCAAAATTCACTAAAACCGAATGGAAAAACACAATCAAAATCAATACATGATCACAAAATACTTTTTTCAGGAAAAAATAATAGAAGCTAGTAAAAAATACATTGTTTTGATTAAAAAGAAAAAAATCTCTGCCACTAGCCTAAAAGTATTTTCCCAGCCACCCCAGCTGAAAGAAAAATTAAGCTTCTTTCTGTTGTCAAGTAGATGGACATTATGTTAGGTCCTCAACCAAGACAATTATCTTCATCTCAAGGTCTCATTGCTGGGCAATGCAGGTCATTGGGTTTTCTGACAGCACAAGCAAGAGCTGATCCCTTAGATTTGCCCTGTGAGGGCACTGGCAGCAATGAAGTCATTGGAGGAGGGGCAGACTGGCCATGCAAAGACAGAGATGAGATTGGGTTTGGTCACAGAACTCAGCAGAATGGATTTCTGAGGCAGGAAAATGCCAGGTATGTTTGTTTCTACCTCAATAAGGCAGATGAGATTTCATTTTCATTTTGTATAAATAAATAGCTGTTTGCCAAAATACATTGGTCCCTGCTAATAACATTACTATTGCATATAAAACAAAACAAAGCATTTATAATAATTCATCAATTTATTGAATCATCCAGTCCTGAAGAATGCAAATATTTTTTTCCATTTAAACCTTTGGGCTTCTTGAGCTTGTGGGCTTAAACCCATTGTGAGGTCACAGAGACAGACTCCACTGCTGAGAGCTCCTCTCCTCTCTTCTCCTCTCCTCTCCTCTCCTCTCCTCTCCTCCATCTGTCAATCATCCATCAAATCAGGCAGGACTGGACCTGCTGTTCTCACCAACAGCAGAAAAAGGTTTATTAAGTTCTCCAGATCGTTTGGGTCACTGAAGGGAGCAGGGCAAGAGCTCAATGCCAACAAAACCTTCATTTTTCTCTGAAAGGAGAGGCAGCAGCCTAAGTTACTGCCAATTTTCACAAAGCCATAAAAGTCCAGCAGTATCACTAAGATAGGATTCAGTCCACGGCTCCTCATTATTCAAAGGGATGGGAGGATATGGAGACGCCAGAGTAATCTGGAGCAGACAATGAAAGTTGTCAAGTCTCCTCTGATTAAAACTGCAAATCCTACCACCCTAACCCTAATCCTTCCCTGTGGAAAGGGGAGATTAGTCTGGGTCCCGAAAAAAGATAACTCTATCTTTTCCTTAAGTTATGTGTTAAAATTCAATCTCCTCTCAGGAGACGGCGAGCATGGATATTGCTTTTTCTCTCCCCCTAATTAGAAAACCATAGGAAAGTAAACACTGCTGCTTGCACAGTGACTGGCATAGCAGAGCTCTGTGCTCTCTGATTGCTTCATTAGCACGCTAAGGCTACCCACACCGCCAGGGAGGCCAACCATAAGGGTCCTTTTCCAGCCCTTGGGGGTTATGTGGTGTTTTGCAAGACACTGAAGCAATCCATCAATCCATAAAATTTTGCTTCCACGTACACAGGTGTGAATCATCAGCAAGCAGGCATGCTGTCGGGGAAAACATCAGCATGCCAGGGCACTTCAGGCTGTCTGCCTCCTTGGTTCTCTGGTCATTAGGAACAATTTTTAAATGGGATTATATTCTACATGATCTGCATACACCAGGGGTGATCCTGATGTCTCTGAGGCTCTCTGATCCAGCCAAATTTTAACATCCCTAAAAGCTGCCTTTAATGTCAGCGGGACAGGCCGTGCAGGCGGCTTTCTCAGCAGCACTCTGAAGGGATGCAATTATGTGTTCCTTAATAAGGAGCTCACAACCCACGGCAGAGCCTGAAATGGCCAATGCCCTGTGGGGACAGGGACAGAGGCAGCCCCAGGACACAGCTGGCAGCCGGTGGGGTGAGCATTCCGAAGAGGCCCAGTGCTGGTACGCGGTGAAACACTCCCCTCTCCGGTGTCCTCGCCACCCTTGGGAACAGCGAGAGCCCCACGCATCCTCTCCTGGCCGACACCTTAGCAAGAACAGAGGCAGGCGAGCAAGGCGCTAACAGGGAAGGGCCATACAGAGCAGAGGGGCTTTCTCCAGCTGTCACTGGTGTCAACATTTCCTCCTCACAGCGTGGCACGTCCTTGACAAATTTCCCTCACTCCGTTTTTCAAGCCACTGTGCTCACCAGTGCCTCCATATGGGGCTGCTAGCTTTCAGCAGGAAAAGGCCAGTTTTGGAGTATAAGGTGGAGCAGAGAAACCCTCCTGGAGAAGTGCAGTCACACAGGGCAGGGGACTGCCACTGTAAGGGTCAGCAAGCCCCTGCTGAGGGGCACCAGAATGAGCCTCTGCCTGTGAACAAACCCTTCACAAAGCCTACAGAAGATGATAAAGTAGCAGCCTGCATTGATGTGACACTTTTTTTTGTTAGCCCAGCTGTGACTGTGCTAAAATGGAGATAATAATAAGTCTCTGTGGCTTGGTTTCCAAACCAAACACAGATGAGACCTTTGTGATCAACTGGAAACCCTGCTGATGTCTTTAAAAGATTCCATGGCAGGAATACAAAGCATTAGCAGTAATATTTATTTTTCACAGCATAACTGTGTTTTGAGAAGGGGAGGGCAATGCTCATTAGCAGCACAAATGTACCAACCTGTATTTTCAGGCTATTAATATGGTGGCTAGTGTTAATGGAAATATAATGGAATGAGATGCTTTTAAAAGTCTGGGATTTAGCACAGTCAGGGAAAAAATCAAAGGCATTAATGAAATTTTAATGAGAAAATCAGCTTGCAGTAATTTTACAGGTAATGATTATTTCCTTGATTTGACTACCCTGAATAGCTTTGTCTTTGGTGGGATGCACTTGCAAGGTGTGCACATGAGGGCAGTGAATGATGCATTACAGGCCACAGCCATGACTGTCCTGGGAAAGAAACATGGTTTGACATACAAAAGATTGTCTGCCTGGTGAAAGGCTAGAGCCTGACCACTCCTTTTCCACCAAAGAGCAAGGGAGGGATCTCGGACCTGTTTTGTCCATTGGCTGCTAGTGACACATCATATCACAAGTCAGTTATTTCAATATTTGGAGTTACCTACCCTCCTCCTTTGGAGCTGGAGCTGAGGCTCTTGGCATAGGTAGTGCACCCTGCCCTCCAGGAGCACACACTCCTATTTAGGCACTCAGTATAAACCCAGTAATACACGGATTTTATTACTGCACGTACGCACATACTCATGCCCACCTTACAAAGGTTCTCTCTTTGCTAGGAAGTGACCAGTGCTTTCACCCCCCTCTGAGGCTTGCTAACATCACAGTTGTCCATCAGTGAAGCTGGTCTGGAGGGCCTGAGTGGTGCTAATTGGGCTAGAAGGGCCAGGGATTTGTTTCGCCTAGCTTGGGGTGCCAACAGAGCAGTCGTCTCTCTCGGCTCACTTTAACTATGTGTAGGGAAAAACAGGGACATTTAGCGTCTGTCCCACCTGACTGCCTTTGGACCTCTGGGCTAGGAGAGGCCTTGCACCTTGAAGGTGCCTATTTGCCTTCCCTGGAGATACCACTGATCATATCTGAGTTTGAAACCTCTACAGCAAAGTTCTTGTTTGAATCCAGACAAGCTTGGTCAGTCCTCCCAAGAGTCTCCTGTAGTGAAGCTGGTGTATAGACCTACATCAGTCTTCTCTGCTGATGGCACCAGAAATGCCCAGGGGACCAAGGAAAGAACAAGTGAGATAGTGTTTCGGGGACAGATCGTGATGGTTTCTATCCTACCATTCCAAGTGAGGTTGCTTGGGCCTGCCTTATAACATCCTGTAGGTACAGAGGATCAGGCAGGAAAATGTCTCCCTTATCCCACAGAGACAGTGTCACCATGATCCCCTGCTTGGAACACCTCTCGCTAACCCCGCATGATTCAGAAACTGTGTGTGAACAGTATGGTTAAATCTGTGTGCATCTTAAAGGACATAGCCTCAAAGAGACACTTAGTGCTGTTCCTGGAGTCTGACGTCTAGAATATCCTCTCAGCCTTCCCCAGCTCTGCAGTAATTATAGAGAGATAACTTCTTCTATATGGCATAATTGTCTCTGGTCCCCCATAAAGAGCTGGATCATGGTAGTTAGCCAAGGAAGAAACTCCCTGTGACAAAGACTTAAAACTCCTGGTGCCAGCCACTGCTGGTCCAAAATCCATAAATTTTTGGGAAAGGAAGGAACAAATTCCTACTATGAGCACCTCGACAAAATTAAGGTCCATTTGATTTCACTCAGTACTCTGACACTGAGCTCAAAACTTCTTGCTGAGCTATGGCATGCACTTTAGGAGAACATCCAATTGCTTTCCAAGGTCACCAGTGGGAAAACAAGACTGAAGGCATCCAGGAGGATTGTCACTAACGGTGCCCTCTTTCTGAGTACTGGTCATATTTTGCATAAAAAGAAAGCTTCAGCCCTGTCAGACTGAAATGATTTGTTAATTTTTTGCTCAGAGCTCTGTCTCCACTTTTACTGCTCACTCAGACGAACAGTGTGTGAGCCTCCAGTGTGGGAGCTGTGTGCTTTGACAGGCTAAAGTCCAGTAAATGTTATTACCTGAGCTTTGCTTCTTTTTTCTTTTTTTTTTCCTATTTTTTATGGTTTCTTTTTTGTTTGTTTGTTTTGTTCTGGATTTAAAAAGCTAAAGTGAAAACTCAGAGCCAAACCTTCATGCCTGAACTGTAGTGACTGTAATACAGCAAGGTAGATCTGACCATTTCAAAACCGTATTGCCCGTGGAATCAAGTGGACACCTCTAACATTCAGAAATCACTGGAGGGACCATGCATCATTTTAGTTTTCCCAGTAGATTTATTCTGTCATTTGTTTTGGGTATTTTTTCTTTCCAACATACCATGAAATTTAAAATTAAAGATCTACTCTGAGGGGAAAGGAGTGCAAGAAATGTTATAATTTATCTAAGGTACTAAAGAAGAAGTGAGAAATTCAGCAAAGAATTTTTTGTCATCTGCCCTTAAAACTAGAGTACTTTGCTCTGAAACATGTATAATACTGCAAGCGTTAGTATTAGTGCTATTTGCAGTATTGCTTCAAGCTTGGCTGCTTGCAACCTAATTACTCCAAAAGTTTCTACCTAAAAGCAAATTTCGTATTAGGAAATGACACTTCAAACCTGGATCACGCAGAAATGCTTTTCAGCATCAGCAGCAGTATCAGCCCCAGAAGCACCGGGGAACTGTGGGGTTGTGCAGAGCTCTTGCCTATCCATGCACATGGAGCCCAAAGGGATAAGCAATCTGTGTCACTGACTCATGATTGTTTTCTTGCTAGCTCTCCTGCAAGTATTATATTAGTGAAATGTCTTACCACAGAGTTTCATTTTAGTCCTTGTCACAGACAACGCAACAATAGTCACCTTTCTTTTTTATTTCACACTTTGATTTCACCCAGCGGAATTTTCTGTGAACTGGTTTGCTTCAAATCCTGTTTCAGCAGAGTACATAAATGTGCATTTATTATTCAATGGGTTATTAGTAGAATGGCTTGTAAACACATTCGGGATGGAAAACTGTGTCTGTGCTAAAGCTAGCTCTTCCTATAGAGAAGAGAAACTAATGGTAGTGTGGAACCTCTTCAATTTTTTGCTACTGTCAGCTTTTTTTAATGCAGAAAGCTGGACTTTAGAGCAGAAAATGTTTCAGCAGGAGGAATCAGAGATCTTTCATCCAGCTTTATAGTTTAAAACGGACATGTTTACATCTAAAGCAATTGCTGTGGCTTCCATTACATCCAAGGAAACAAGCACTCGAGGGGTTCTGCCACAGGCCCCCAGTGCAGGTAGTGGTGGCAGCAGACCCACTGCACCCGTGCTGGAGACCGGAGTCATGATGGGTCCCCACAGCCTTCCTCAAGGGTAAGCCAATCTTTTCCTTAAAATTTGAGAACCACATGTTTTCAGCTTTGAGGTCAAGTCATTGATTTCTTTCTTCAGTGAAAAAAATGAAGCTGGTTTGCTGATAGTGGCAGCATTTCTTCTTTCGTAATCCATTTGAAAGAGGCAGGTAGCGCTACCAAGCTGTTCAGTTCATGGGATTTACTTGTGTTTTCAGCTCACTGTGGAGCTCCAAAGTGCCGTGTAAGTGTTACTGGGACTGTGTTTTCAAGACTATCTGTTATCAGTCTTATTGCTGCATGCTTGAGCACATAGCTATGCTTTGTAAACATCAGAACCCCCCATCTTGTACGGGCATTATTTATTTACTTATTTATCTATTTATTCCTGGACACCTTTAAAGGATGTGGAAATTAATTATGCTGAATTCCATACATATATGTGTGTGTGTGTGTGTGTGTACATGTGCATACACGTGTGTATATATGGCTTATACATATTTTATATATTTATATGTAATAAGTTGGAGTTACGTTTGGAACAGATGATCCAGAAAATATAATTAACCAAGCATGGACTGTGCCTCTTCACCTTCATTTTACCTCTGATACGTGTTTTTGCACAAGTGCCTCGTTTCCACTCTTGCTGCCTGCATTAGTTACAACACAACCTGGTAAAATAGATGTGGGAGGGTGAAGCTGTGGTGCTGTGGAAGCAAGAGAGCTCAAATGACTGGGAAAACCCCAACCACAGTATCTCCTGGGCTATTTACATGGCACATATATTGGCTAGCTTATTAACAGGAGGGTCAGAGGCCGGGCAGAAAGGAAAGCTATGGCTGCAGATGAACAATCCCCCAGCAAACAAGGTCATCCCAAGCGATGCTCAAGCTCTGTGAGAGGCTGCAGTGCTGCAGCCCAAGCCCCAAGACTCATTTCCCAAGGCTGAATGCAGCAGGCAAAGTCCCTTTCTGCAGACCAAGAAGTTGTCAAGGAGCCTGGCCGCCTTCCAGGGCATGTCAAGCCCTAAGGTAAAATGGATAGGTCTTCAGACTGTTTTGCATGCTTTTAAATCCCTTTCCTGGAAACTGTTACTGGGGATAACTTTTATTAAAGCACTCTAAAAAAAAAATTACCAGGCAGCAGCCTTTTGGTCTCTGCCTTCACCCCCTCTCTCGCAGAGCAAGTGGGTGCTGACTGTCCCTCATAGCCGTCGGGCTGGAAGCAAGCCCTAGGGATGGCCCACAGTTCCCTCCCGGTCCCTCTCCCTTCCTTTGCCTTCTTTCTCTCTCGAAAACCATGTGTGTTCCCCTCCAGCAAAGTACTGGAGCAGCACAAAGCTGTTACTGGGTGCTGCTGTGGTAGGACAGTCAGGGTCTCAAAGGAGAGAGCAGATGAGGCAAAGTTTTGAAATCTGAAGGTTGACACGCCAGGAGGGTGCAAATCCTGGGAAAGGGACTTGTCATCTGTTCCTTTGCCTAAATCCATGCCTCCCTCACACATCCTGCAAATCATTTCCTGCGAGGCCAGAACTAATATGCCTTTTGTCTTCAGGGGGAAAGACTCTTTGAAACCCATACTGAATCACAATATACTAACTTTTCTAACATGACATCTCCCTTTTCACGGAGAACTCAGCCGGGTACAGGTAAACACAAGGGACTTCAGCCATACCTGGCTGCTTTTTCCATCCAGAAAAATTAGTACAGCTCCATGTCTGAGCAAGTCTGTCCTGCTGGGAACTAAGGAAGTTTAAGAGAAGGTGGCAAGTCTTACCAGTGTAGCACAGCCCTCTACACCTATGCACTTCTGAGCTACATCTACATCAAGTCCCACTGTGTTGGAGTGACAGCCCTGTGGCTGCACTCACGCTACAGATTTGCCGCAAGTTGCAGTGGTAGAAATCTCAAAGCTTGCATATTAAGAGGAAACATTACAAACAGGGCAAGGCCTGGCACTCCCTTTTGCTTGTAAAATTTGTATCTCCGTGTTTGCACTTGCAAAACACTTTTCTGTGTACTTGCATCTCTCCCCACTCCTATTTATCCCAGCAAATAGCTGAAAGTGGCAACAGTTTTATCTGAGCTTGCTTTTCAATCCCAAGTGGAAAGAGTCTGTGCAAATTGCAAGGCTGACCTCCTGAAAATGAGGCCTTGAGTTACCCCTGTCTTGTATCTAACTTGCGATTCACCATATGGACGGAAGACAAATTAGATAGGTTAATTAGGAAGCCCTGGAATACTGTTCATCATCGTGCTATGCAATCGTAGATGCATCTTGCCTTTAGGACCCTGAATATGCTGACATGAAGCCTTTTCTGCATGCCAGCCTCGTGGCATCTCCATCACAATAAAGGAGCAGGAGGGGAAGATGGTTGGAGTAGCCAAGCAAATCAGGAAAAACAACCAGCTAAATTGAGTGCTTTCTAATCTAATGCATTTAAGTCATACTCAATAAAGCTTGCCAACAGTCCCTGGCCTCTCTGCTGCAAAGTTCACAGAGGCATCTGATTAGAATAACATGTGTCTTCTAAAAATCCTCTTTTAAAATGATTTTCATTCTGGATAGGGAACACGTAATGAATTGGAAATGTCCCTTTGGGAGTGTGGGGTGAAGGGGGGCATTCAGCAAGCCCACCCAGCCCCAGAAGTCTGGCTGCTCTCTGCCTGTGCAAGATGGAAAACCCATCAGCTACAGCAAGTTTTTTATTCCCTGCCAAAAATAAATAAATATAACAGAAACAGCCTGATCGTTTTTTTATTCAAATACTTTCTTGAAATTATGTGAAATCCAAGCCCACTTTCAAATACCGGCAATGACAGTGACATATCCAAGAGTCCCCAGGAACCTCATCCTTCAGAAAAGTGTCGATTTCAACATGTGTGTTACATGACTTAGGGTAATTTGTCCCAGGCAAGGCTTTTGAGGTTTAAGGGATGAGAGTGGACAAGGATTTGAGGAGACATTAGGAATATGGTGAGAAAATGAATAACCACTGTGTCATATCATGAGCAGAGGGGAAGAGCCAAGCTGTGACTTGGGCTCTCAAGAGTAAGAGGAGAGAGATGCTTTTCCTTTTTTTTAAAGACAAGTTAGGTTTTGTGTGTGAATCTTGAAAACCAGACCACATGATACGTTGTAAAAGAGTACAGATTGTGCAACAAATGTCTGTGACTGTATATTTGCCTGGAGCAGCTTCATGGATTGTGTGCATCCATGCTCTGTTTTTTTATATTCCCTTGAAGAGTCTGAGCTTTTTCCACTTGCAGAATAGTTGGTGTCAGTGCCAGAAACAGAGTACTTTCCTGGGCAGTCTTGGTCAGTAGAATGCTCCAGCTCTGGGGATGTTCTCTAGCAGTGTCACTGCTGTCTTAGCAGAGCACATCAGCCTGAATAATGTCATAAATGGAGTGTCAAACCTTCTGGAGCAGGATTGTGCTGGCGTGTGGTATTTCACACTGCTATGAGAGCCAAGAAACAACTCAGGGTCTCTCAGACCACAGATGAGCAAAGCTTTGCTGGCAGCAACGATGTTCAATGTACCTTCCTGTGGACGCTGAAAGCTTGGTGGCAGAGAGATTTTTCAGTGTCTGCCTGTGTCCGTGAGCATTCTCACTTTGTCATGGAGCAAGCTGCAAAACAGCTAGCGAGCTTTTGTAAATAATTCTTCTATCTTGCACCTGTGAGGTGTTTTTGCACTTTGTTATTGTAGGACGAAGGTCTGTTTAGGAAATGTGTGTTTTAAGGATCTAGCCAATAGCCCTGGTGGGTGGTCAGCTAAGATCCAATGGCTTTCTATAACCTAGAGTATAAAAACCTTTCTGTATATAAATAAATAAAGGCTTTTCTATCTAGTTACTCCTGAGTTCGGTTCTCTCCTTCCTCCCCGGCCCATGTCTGTCATTGCGACACCTTCCCTTATTCCAGTCCCATTTCTCCAGACTTCCAGTATCTTTGCAGCCTGGGAGTCTTACAGGACGTATGATAGAGAAGCTGTTTCTGCCCAAGACGTGCCTATAGGTGTAGTGGAGAAGGGGAGAGATGGTTGGATATTCAAGAGAGATCCACGCTGGCCTTGATTGGACTCGATGACCTTAGAAGTCCTTTCCAACCCAAATGATTCTATGGTTCATCGCCCTCATCCAACAACTTCCTGAATTGCCGGAATACAGCAAAGCTCAGGGCCGTTTAGAGGTCCTTACACCCAGTCAAAGCTCTGGCTCTGGCCTGGTGGGGTGGGATAACCTCCCTTTCCTAATCCAGCTTCACCTGAGGGAGGTGATCAAATCTGCATGGCCCCCTGCTCCTTGCCCAACACCCATACCACTATAAAGTCCAGTTGATGATAAAAGCCAAGGATAGCTGAGAAAATGTACAGTCAAAACAGAACTTCTGTGTACTGGTGCATGGGAAGAGCCCATAATATCAGCCATATTCTTCAGTTGCATCTACAGTCCCCATGGCCTCACACTTTCCTTGGAAAATTGAACAGGAATGAGGACATACCTCATGATAGCTGATACCTGGAGGACCACTGAGCTGTCTTGGATTTGCAAACACACTTAAACTGAGCAGTAAACCATTCTTGAGACTTGGTACCAGACTCTGCTTTTATTTGCTCTGATAAAAAAGTTTCAGTGCAGTACTGGTTTTACCAGGAATTAGACTGCCAGCTTTAGTGTGGCATATGGCATTTTGTTGTATCAACAATTAGGTATTCACAGGCATGTCATTTCATGCCTAAGGCTGGCTTCTGCCAAGCAGGGATGATTTGCACATATGGTGCAGATTTCCATATACAAGGAGCTTAGGCAGAATAGCAGAGCACTGGAAGATTGTGCTCAAGTCTGATTGTACCTTGAAGAATTGTCATTTCTCCTTGCTTGTTCCATCTTGGAGATGTACAGCAAAGCACCACCTCTAACCATTCCCTAGAGTGTGTGACATAGACAATAATTTTCCATTCTCTTTATGGAATTAAATTAGCACTGTTACAATTCCTCCTTCAGGAAGTTTAAGAATATATAAGGAACCTGTTTCTAATCTCCAGCTGGCACACACACACAGTTTTATACTTCCAGTGTAAGTGAAATTTGCTCCAATCCCATGGCTGCTTCCTTGTCGAGTGCTCTTTTGCAGTGCATATGAAATCTCTGACTTTTAAAATAGCTAAAAATAGCTATGGGTTAGGAGCACTTGAACCTTCTCATACTCTTTGAAGACTAATTTAGGAAACCTGACAGGGTTCATCATTCTGTTCCTGATCGGTACAGTCTATTAACAGCGTTGGCGGTGAAGTACCAGCTAGACCAAGGGAAAACGACTGCTCTCAAGTAAGCTGTTGAAATAAAAAGATACTAAGCAAAAGGCTTGGACATAATTCAGTAATGACCTTCATCAGCTGAAATGTTTTTGTGTTTTAAGTGAATTAATGAGCTATAATTATTAGTGATCTTGGAGATGGTGATCAGAGAAAGCATTTTGCATAATGCAAACAGAACAATGCAAATGGAAGCCCTGTCTGTCTCAATCAGACAAGGTCTCTGATTGTTATAATTAAATGTTATCACCTTCATTACTTCTTAAAACGTGCTTCACAATTTATACTTTGACATCCTCATACCACCACACTATTGCTATTTATGGCACAGTCACATCTGCCATAGCAATGGAGGTTTTGAAAATGTTTTACCTGACTTTTAACAGATGGATGTTAATGGGATATTTATTTACAGAATAAAATTAAATTGAAACTGAATCTTAATGCACAATTTACATAATCAGCTTTGTTCTGAACTGGTGAGCTGTTTTTCCAGCACTTGGGACCCTTCAGTCACAGCTGCATCAAAGAAACAGCCACTGAGAATGGAGATTAAACAATTTCCTAAAGCTAGAAGTCTTGATGAGAATCTATTATTCCATATTAGAATCCCATAATTTCTCCAGACACTGCCATAAGATCAAAGATGTATCTTAGAGCTTTGGCATAGCCCACGATCAAAAGGAAGATGTTCAATTTGCATTTAGAAAACATTTCTGCCAATTATATTTTTCTGATGATTTGAAAGATTTGTGATTTTACCTTTTGCACCAAGAGCATTAAAAAAATCTATGAAACTAGAGGCATGGAAAGTCTGAAAAACCAAAAGGTATGTATTTGCAACAGATTTGGAGAGATTTGCTTGCACTATTTGTGTGATCTACCTATGATCCTCTGCCCTGCTGATGCTCAGCTCAGCTGGAGTTTTGCCACAGGCTTCAAGTGGCACTGGACAGAAGCCTCAGACGCAATGCTAAAAACAAGCTTGGTGCCTAATCCCTAAGTCTGAGGCTGCATGAATGGCTGTAGGGCTGCTGGGGTTGTTCTGACCCAAGTGCAGGACCCAGAATTTTTCTTTGTTGAACCTCACACAATTGGCCTCAGCTCATTGATGCAGCCTGTTCAGATTCTTCTGCAGCTTGGTGTCCTCTGCAAACTGACTGAGGGTACACTCTGTCCCCTCATCCAGATCATCTGTAAAGATGTTAAACAGGAGCAGCCCCAAAAGTGAGCCCTGGGGACATCACTAGTGACTGGCCACCAGCTGGATGTAACTCATTCACGACCACTCTCTGGGCCTGGCCATCCAACCAGTTTATAACCCAGCAGCCATCCAAGCCGTGAACAGCCAGTTTCTCTAGGAGAATGTTGTGCAAAACTGTGTCAAATACTTTACTGAAGTCAACATAGACAGCAGCCTTTCCCTCAGCTATTCGGCAGGTCACTTTGTCACAGAAGGAGATCAGGCTTGTCAAGCAGGACGGGCTTTTCACAAACCCATCCTGGCTGGGCCTGATCCCCTGGTTGCTCTGCATGTGTCACATGACGACACAAGAGGATCTGCTCCATAACCTTTTCCAGTATCGAGGTGAGGTTGACAGGCCTGTAGCTCCCCAGATCCTCCTTCCAGTTGACTGGAGGTTAGAGAGTTGACTCCCTGTTAGCCAGGAGTGCTGGTAAATGGTGGGGAGTGCCTCGGTGAGCACTTCTACCAGCTCCCTCAGTATCCTTGGGTGGATCCCAATCAGCCTCATACGCTTGTGCGTGTCTAAGCGATGAGGCAGGTCACTGACCGTCCACCCTCATTCTGCTCCCTGCTCCTGTCTTCCACCTCAGAGGTCTGGGTAACCTAAGAACAACTGATCTTACTATTAAAGCCTGAGGCAAAGCAGGCAATAAGTACCTGCAGTCTTTTCTTCATCCTTTGTCACGATGTTTCCCCCCTCATCCACTTAAGTATCAAGACTCTCCTTAGCCTTCCTTTTGTTGCTGACAGATTTATAGAAACATTTTTTATAACAGTAATGAGATTAAGTTCTATTTGGGATTTGATCCTTTTAATTTTCTCCCTGTATAACCTCACAACATCCTGGTGTTCCGCCTGAGTTGCCTGCCCCTTATTCCAAAAGCCACAAACTTGCTTTTTTTTTCCTCTTAGTTCCATCCAAAGCTCTCTGTTCAGGCATTCATCAAGTGATGTGACCACCTCTCAGGCCTCGACTCTTCCCACCTAACCTTGGCCACTCCAGGTCTCTGCAGCCAGCAGGGTAAGACCTGTGCCTCTGGCAATCCTGCCTACCTCCACCAGCTGCAGAAGTGACTGCAGGTGGCCATGGGTCTCAGTTACTGCCTTCATTTAAGTGTCTCCACCTAGGTGAGATGGATACCACTTTGGAAAATGTGGTGAAGTTTTAAAGCTGTCTGCTTTAAAACTGGCCAACGGCCACTGTAAGAAAGAATTTCTTTGTGAAACTTATCTGAGGAGTTACTCTCCCTCTTCTTTGCACCTCACTGCAGGAATATTTTGAGTAGTCTGTGCTCAAATTGGATGTCAAAAAACAAAGATAACTAGTCGTGGTTCAGCACAAAGGTTGAGTGAAAGACTTCCACCATATCCTGCATTTAAATATACACTTATGGCTAATTCTGAGCTAAGCTGGAACTGGCTGGGAACTGGCTGGGAAAGAACAAACTGGGCTGCTGAGAACGCCAACAAACAGTCTGCACCACCATGGAGAGCATGGCTTTTGGCCAGCACCACAGCTTTTGTAGTATGTCCTTAACTTCATGAAATCACAAGCAAAACTCTGGGAAAACTGTCTTCGGCAGTTAACAGGAGCAAGCCAGGGCCCAAGGAAGCTCATAACACTTTGAAAAAATTCCTAAATTGCAATTTAGGGGTGAGAAGATGCAGTGGGGCTGCTAAGATGAGCACAAAAGGCCAGGGTGGGTGTCCTATGAAGACAGTACAAACCCAGATGTATTAGACTGTCTAGTAAGAAATGAGAACAGGAAAGTCAGCATTTGCACAGAGCCCAGCTAGAGGCAATAATCCAATTTACAGGGAAGTAAGAGGCTGACAGTGACCTTGCCAAAAATCCAGCTTTCCGAAAATAGTACTGATAAATGAGTAGTGCAAAAATAAGGACCTAATCAGCAACAATAAGGAGAGACACAGAAAGTTTGTCTCTCTGCAAAAGGTAAATTATGCACTATAAGAATGACATCCATCCATTTCAAGCCAGAATAGCTAGCAGTTTCCAGGGACTTGTAAACCAGTGAACAGACTAGGAAAATGTATTAAACTCACCCCATTTTTTCCCAAACCTGCCCAAGTTTTATGAGAATTAATAAGTTCTTCCTGTAAATACCTGCTGTTGCACTTTTCTCCCATTTCTACCTGAAATAGTGTGCAAAAGCTGTGAGTCCAACCATTCTCACCAGCACATGCTCTTGGAATGGAGACCTGTAGGATGGCCCCCGCTGAAGTGGTAAGTGGCACTGGCTGGGACATGGAACAATGCAGAAAATGGGCAGTGCTTAGGACCCTCCCCACGCAGTCCTGTGGCACTCTGCAGGCCACTCAGTGAGATCTCATCACCTGTGCCCTCAGCATTAACAGACCAAGCAACACTCAGGATCATCTGCCTTTCCAGCACCACCCAGAAATGATCCTCCACTGTTGGCACTGACTTGCTCTGGTTTGTAACCAAATAAGCGCAGACTGGAGATTTGGTACCTTCTGGGATTATGAGATTTGAATAGCACAGAGTCCTCTGCAAGATCAAGCGCTGGGCAGTCATTTATGGACATTGTCCTCTCACTTGAGAAACCTTGAAGGAATGAGCAATTCAAATTCTCTGTGAGAGATGCCAAAAAACATATGTCAGGTATAGACTTTTTTTTATAACCAGAAAGATCAAAGATCCAAAGAAGTGATCAAAGTGCAAAGGACTCACAAAACCTAATTCCCTCCAGGAGCATCATTAGCATTCAGGAGATCCCCTCAGGATCCTACATGTGTGCATGATATTTAAGCTCTGCCCAAACTAATCCAATTTTATTCACAAAGTAATAATTTCTCCACACAATGGAAAGATCTGAGTCGGCTGCTTAATGAAGGCATCTCACAGAAAGCAAAGCCAGGGACTGGGACACACTCCCAAGCTTGTGCCTCTTCATCACTTGATGAAGCACCTCCTCTGCCTGGGACTGCCAAGCTTCTCACTCAGACAGCTCCAAACCAAATGTCTAAGTTGGAGTTAATTGTCCTCGAAGTAATTATAGAGGCAACAGAGAGAAACCAGAGACTCCAGCTGGTGACACAGCCTACTTTTAGTTTAATAGGAGTCAGATAAATCACAGCCTGAACGCGCCCATTCCTTCCTGCAGGTTAGAAAGGAAGCCCAGGGAGGCTGGCTGAGATCTGGATGTCCTGTCCCAGATGGACACCTGACATTAGATGAGATGACTCCTCCCAAACACCTGGTGGAAAGATGCACTTCCAAGTGTCTTTCTTGCCCATGGATAGGGACATGGCAGGAGTCAGTATCCTGACCACTCACAAAAGAGCAGTTTATTTCTTCTAACAGGACCCAAATTAGTTTGTTAAGATATGAATACATGATCAGAGCTTTTTACGACTGTTACTCTCCCCTGAACCTCTGCATTAGGGTCTTCATAGTCCTGTTTCTCCCTGTTTACCAAACACTATGTTCAAACCCAGTGAGGGAGATGGCAAAGAGAAAAGCAGCATGTCTGAAGGCACAGGAGCATCAACATGTTCCCCAGCACAGTGCTGAGGTATTTATCTATTTATAGCTGTGACCCAGTCATTAAGCAGGAGCAACTTGCTGTCTTCACATCCACCTATTAATGAACATTGATCCTCTTCTTCTCACCTGATTCTTACACATGCAGCCCTGCCTGCACCACTGAGAGCCAGCCGTTTAACCTCAGGCATGAGAAATTTGCCTCAGCATCCCGAAGCCCTGACAGCAGAAGAAAATACCTGTTGTTTTAAGCCTCTGAAGTAAACAGTCATCACTTGTACTTGGCATGGTGTTGTCTGAGTGAAATACAAGGTGAAAGATAGTTCATGATTTAGGTAATTCGGTGCCAAATCACTTAGAGACCTTTGAACTAGAGTGACAACTTGCTTTCGGGGTCCTGCTGCAGGAGATAAACCTCACTGTAACCTCTTCTCTGCTTTACAGTAATGCTCCTACAATTGCTCTGCAGAAGTCTCCTTGCATCCGTCTTGTCAGATTACCTAAAGGCTCCCATATTCTGCCTGAAAGATTGTGACAAAGTACACTGCATCCAGACTGTCCAAGACAGAGGAAAATGCATTTCCAGCCACTCTGGCCACACAATTGAGACTAGATCGGAATTTCAAACCTGAGCATATCAACAGGCTCTCATCTCTTGTGTCAGCAGATCACTGGAGACTGGCTTGTCCATTATAGTGTGAGTAGATGCTGTTCTAAACACTGACTTAAGCCATGGAACAGCCATCAAAATGCTGCTTTTGGCAGCCTACTTGCTTGCTCTAGGGCAGCTAAAAACCTGCTTTATCTGACTATCCAAGAAATCATGAGGGACCTCACTGCTCTGTGTGGGAGGAGTCCTGCTGCCTGCTCCATTCTCTCCTGTGGCCCCCACCACGATGTCTGGGAGGAGGGATCCTCCTTTATTTATCAACACTTTTTTAGCAGAGGCTGTGAGTACGTCCTTGGACTACAAGCTGGCACACTGTAATCAGAGTTGAGATCCTCGAGCAAGTACCTTCTGAAAATCTAGGCCTTATTATGAGAAGTTTTGAAAAAAAAAAGCTGAAAAGCATGATTCCTGACACTAGGCAAATTCATTACAGTCACCCACACCATATAACCAGAAGGTGAAGCATATCTGAGTAGTGCAAGAAAGTTTCAGAATGACACAATGTTTCCCAGGTGTCTTCAGCCTCTGTTGGGATTTTATTAAGTCTCCTGAAAAAAGGAGAGAAGCTTTCTGGGAACTGAACTAGCAGCTCTCAGCACCAAGCTTCACACGTCTCCAAGCTGATGCTCAGTTGCCAGCTTCTGTCCTGCTTCTTCATACATTGGGGAAGTGATGGCAATGATCTCCTTTTCCAGCATATCCATTTGAGCTGTAATGTCTGACACAGTGTTTTTCACAGCATTCAGCTGTAGCTTCAATTTATTGTAATCTTCTTGGAAGGATCTGTTCTCATCACAGAGATCGTGACAGCGCTGTTTCTCCCCAGGAGGATGGTTCATTTTCAGGAAGGTGTGGAGGAGCTCACATAAGTCCTGGAGGACCCTGAGGATTTCATGCTCTCCCTGCATACTTGGCGTAGACTCGATTTTATTCTGAGTTGGAGTAGTGCTCTTCCTTTTACCTTCATGTTTCTGCTGGGGGACTGGGCCAGGGTTACCCTTTTCCACAGCTGCGATAGCATCAGTGTTCTTCTGAAGATCTGAGCTGGCATCTTTGTTCTCTTCGTGGACCATGACGGCTTTTTGGCCTTTCCAGGTAACAGGGAGTGCTTTATTCTCCTGCTGAAAATCCTCAAAGATTTTATTCCTTTCCTGGACTGCCTGGAGAGCTTTGTTGCCCGGGCTGAACTGAAAGCCTATATTCCTGTCTTGGAAGAGTGGAAAAGGCTTATTTTTGTTCTTGATGCTTTGCTGAATAGCATCAGTGTAAATTACCTGGACAGACTTGTTCTGTGACTGGAGATATTGTAGGGCCTTGTTTTCTTCCCAGAGCATCCTGGTTTTGATCCAGAGGGCTTGGTTTTCCTGCCAGAGTGCTCTGTTCTCCTCCCAGATGCTCCACTCACTCTGTGCCTTCTTGCTGAAGAGTTTCTGGTGGGAAGGAAAGGGTGGCTGGCAGCAGATGTCATTCACCCACTTCCCATCAATGAAGACAAACATCTCTTCCCTTGGCTTCACCCGAGGGGTGATGTAGCCTGTCTCAGGCTCTGTGTGCTGCATGCTCTGATTCCTCAGATCAAAGGCAGACGTGGCCCTTCTTTAGCAAATTGAGGAGGGCTGTGGGAAAAGGCTTCTTCCAGGCCTTCTGCAAGAGGCCACGGACCACAGTCAATGAGTAGGTGACATGGCAAGGCTGGAGAAGCTTGATTAGGACTGAAAGAACAGGGAACACAAATGCATAGATTTACTGCCAAAATTCCAGATCAGAATTAAACTACATTAATGACAGGAACAAGCAAATAAAATCCGTTCTCACAGTTTACCACGTTGCCCCTTCGATGCTGAAAGGTGAGGAAGCCACCACATATCTACCTGATAGAAGCTGAGAAAACTGGCTTTGGTAGATAAAGCAGGTCTATGGCAGCACTAAAAGCTTTTGTACAAAACCCTGGACTTTCCCTTTGTCTCTCTACCTCATTTTTACAGACCTGTAAGGGAGTAAAATGCAAGAATATTTTCTGCCTCAAAATAGCCTGCTCTCAGATGACTGATACACAAACACATTAAAATTTTTTATGAGGCTGAAACAAACTTTTCAAAATAAAGCATTTTTAAAGGTTCATAGAAAAAAACTGGCCTTGAGAGCAGGTTTTTCTTGTTGATGCTGAGTAGCCTGTGTTAACTCCCACAAAAATACAGTGGCAGTTTTGCTTTTTGATCTTAAAATCCACAATATGTACAGATCATTTGAAACTCCAACCCAAATCCTTGGGACATCAGGACTGAGACAGCTTTGTTGCTCTTTGCATGGTTTTTTGACAAGCTCCCATCAACATGGTCCGAAAACTGTCACAACCCGTAGATAATTCTCCCCCTTTCATTCTCATTTCTCCTGTCACTCTTCCTCTTTATATCTGTTGATAGCTCTGTTATTTTTCTTGCTTTCTAGCCCTGCAATAGTGATTGCTTATCTTTTTCCTACAGTCCATCTGCCTCTTTTTCACATCATCAGAAAACTCATCTCTAAAATCCATACTGCAGGGCCAAACCTCTAATGCTTCTCATTTCAGCCACAGAAACCTCAGACTTATCTGTTGAACACTCTGCCCTCCCTTTCTCTACCCAAAATATTGCAGCTCAAATCACCTTCTAACCATGAGTCAAATGGGCAAATGAAGGATTTCAATCTTTTACATGAAAAAAAAAAAGAAAGCAACCAACCAGACAATCAAAAATTACTGGTTTGTGCCAAAGAAAAGCTTGTTTTCTGCAGTTTTAACCAAAACTAAATTTATGTGATTTTCATGATGAAGTTATTTGAACTGAGGTTGAACTATTTTTTATAACCAAATTGTTGGAATTCTCAGGGTTTCTGCACAGTGTTTCTAACTGCACAAATGTGCCTTTTTCTAGTTAAAGAAAAAAAAAAGAAGTTGCTTGTCAAATTTCACTCAGGTATATTCCTCTGCCCCTGCTGAGGTCTCCCAGCTTCCCTGCTGTCCCTTGGAAAGCCCAGTTCTGCCTTTCTATCAGTGAGGAGAGTTTTACCTTCATGAATCTTGCCCTCATATCTCTATCCCAAGCATTAAGCAAAGGGTGGTCACCAAACACAAGCCCCTCATAGCCTCCAGCTCTGCCATCACATTGTGCACCCCCTGTCCTCTTGTTGCCCTCTCCTTTTCCAAACCTGTTGCTCTCCCCTTTCCCTGTCATTTCCACCAAACAGCCTTGCATGTCCGGGCTCCTCCAAGTTACTTCTGAGAGCCAACATCCATAGATGCATCCTGCACCCCCTTCCCAAGCTTGTCCGAACACTCATAAAATTACTGCTTCATTTCAAATCCAAAATTCCTTCATTTAGGAGAGGGCTATTGCAATATAGGCCTGTTTGCAATAACATTTGATCTTATCACAACCTGTTTACTGTCTGAATTTCAGGGTTGTCTTCCAAATCATCTGCTGCTTTATCTCACATTGGACTCGTGTCTTCATATCATTCCTCTGCTAAAAAGGCTTTCCCCAAAAACTCTGTTTTGGACATTTTTGTTTCCACTTGTCCAGAGCCATGCATCGCTCCCTCCCTTGCGCCCTTTCCTCTCCAGCCTCTCCAACACATTCCATTCCATTGGGGTGCCCAGTCCCGTGGTTTCCCCCAACAGCCCCAAAATGGGGGCGTGGTGGGGGGTAAAGGGGCAGAGGGCAAATCAGCCATGGAGGGAACAGACCCCCAAGTATCCAGGGAAAATGCAGAACACATCAGCATCAGAAGCCCAGACCCACGTGCCTATCATGGACACGCAGCTACAGTTCTTAAAGTCACTTACAGATAAAGTGTTTAGATTGCACATTTTCAGGATAAACAGAAATGTATAATATATACGACTTTGAAGGACACTGTCTCGGGGACAATTAAACTTGACAGTGGCTCTGTCAGCTCTTTTGCACTGCCGGGGTGACATCGACCCAGGCTTCAGAGAGATACTTCAAGTTCTCAACGCCTCCCACATAACTTTTACCCCATCTCTGAATAATCCCAGGAAATACTGGGCAGCTGGGTGGATGGGCAAGGCAGCCAGCTGCGGGGAAGCCGCACCAAAGCAAGGCAGGCTGGGCAGCTTGGGAGCACTACGTTACACACCCAGCACATGCTCACCTTCTCAGCGAGACCAGCGGCGCTCCCTTTCCCCACAGCAGAGCGAAGCAGCCCAGTCTGAGGTCTCACTGCTGCCGGGGTGTCCAGAGGCGGAGGGATGCACAGCAGAGGACAGGGGACTGAGGCTGATGTGAGCACTGGCAGACACCTTGCCCCAGAAGCAGCCACCTGCCCTCCCACCAGGGGTTGGGAGCTCCTGCACACCCTCCTTGCACAGCTCACTTCTGCGCTCCTTCCCTGCTGTCCTCACAAGATTGGCTTTGGCTTTTCCCAGCATTGCTGTTTTGGGTTATTTCTCAAGGAAATGACCTTTCTGCTAGCTCGGCTCCCATGCCCTTTCCTGAACCCAGACTTCCCGATGTCCCTTTGATGCTCAAAACTGAGAACAGTTTGGATGGATTCTTTCTCTATCACACCCTCTTAAAACAAATTTTGGTTTTATTCTGAATCTTCAAATTCTGTTTGTTGCTGAACTGATATTGATACATTCAAAAATCACTTCCTTGTATGTGCTGTGAGAGTTGAAGTTATTTTCCTAGGACAACATGTAGTTCTTCTTTGACTATAAGTTAAAGAGCAGACTATAGCTGAACCCTATTAAGAAGAAAATACAATGTATAAGGCATCCACACATTGCAGGTTTAGCTATTATTTGTAGCAGCCATTCCCACTTCCACATCTTTACATTTCTAATGAAGTCTTTCTTATTTGCTACATCTTTCAGAAGTGGAATTTTTTTATTCTAATCAGGATTCTTGAATAATAAATACAGCATTTAATTTCTTTTCCAGTGAAAATTACCGAGTTGACATCAGCCTCAAGGTGACTGCTATTGCTTTAGGAACTTGGAGCTACAGTTCAGCTTTGGTGTTATATGAAAATTATAAACTCAGGTATAAAATCCTTCTCTGTAATTGCTCCCTTGCTTATATTTAATCTTAGACAACAAAAACACATCACAGGTTACTATGGCAACTCCCCAGGGAGCATCCTTCTTTATTTGCACTCCAGGATCCTGTACAGGGAAACAGAAAAATGTCCTCAAAAGATAAAAGATTTTATCATGGGCTACTTGTGCTTGGCCTGCCATCAGATGGGAATTTAAGGGTGCTACCCAGGGCAGACAGTTTTCAGGACAGGTGACTGAAATGTCCAATCTGAACTTCTGCAGAACCGGAGCTATGGACACTGAAAGTGACCTTCGATTAACATTTTAAGGCTCAAGAGCTGAATAGAAACTGAATTAATAGAGAAGTGCAGCACAGGACTGATCAGCAGGCAAAGCCTGCTTAATCCAGAACCATGGATAACTAAGTTGGTAGTGAGTGTACCTTTGCTTTTCTTATGCAGTATTTTCCTTAAAATTTTATAAAGTTCTTCTGCCAAGTCATTTTTTGCTGAAAATTATGAACTCAAATGCCAATACATTTGGATCAAATTTAGTGAATATCATCAGATGTGTTTACGCACACATCAGAATTGGAAATGCTGCAAGAGCTCACAGCAGAATTTTTTATAGCAGCTACACTGATTTCTGAGCTGGACTCTCAAAAGGACTGAGATGTCATTCACAAGATTACAAAGGCAGAAATAATGCTGAGTGTGTTCCACTCCCTGCCAAGAGATGAGTAACTCCTGCTCCATAAGAAGGGTTTGAACCAACTTGCCAGCTGTGTGCTTTGCCCATGGCTTCAGACCACTCAATTTATCAAAGACGTTTCACTACACAAAGAATTAAATATTAATTGGAACCAAAGCCTTTTTCCCCATCCTACCCGCATACCTTATACCAGGCTGCTCAGCTGACTTTGCTGCCCTTCTTCTTGGAAATTATCTGGTTCCAGAAAGGATCCAGTGGGAAGGAGTGCGTGATCCCAGACACACTCATATAATATTCTCCATGCTCCATGCTGGGGGGCAAGAGGTCGCCATCCAGTGATGGGTTGAAAGCCGGGGGAAGAGCAAGGTCTGAACTGCTGCCAGCCACGAAGATTTTGCAAGAAGGACTCTGAAGACCCCATACCAGCCCCCTTTCTATTGGAAATAGCGGCATGTACCTGCAGTAAATGTCAGCCCTTCCTATGCTTTGCTTTTGGGTTATAAGATCTGGTAAAGTGACCGAAGCCAAAACAATCTGTGTGTGGGTCTTTTAGTAAAAAGCATGCTATATTCCCAAATCTTTATTTGGTAAAACCAAAAGCGTCTGCTGCCACTTTCTGCCATGCCAAACACCTTTGTGCTTTTGAAATGCCAGCCTCTGCTCATGTCAGTGCAGGCTGGTCTCATCACACACTCATCCACTGTTCTCCAGGGCATTAAGCCTGGATGTGAATCCCACCTAGGCACTAAAAAGACTCTCGCATATCTGAGTGCTCTTGAATCATCTCCTGACCTCAATAATACGTAGGGAGTAAAAATGATGTTTTCTGAGTTTTTGAGGCAGTGAATTGTCTGGAGGGAGAGGTGGTGATATCTCAGCACTGTGTTCTGCCCAGGAAGAGACGGTCAACAGTGTGAAAATCAATAACGAAAAACTCCAGACCAGTTTGTTTTCAGGCAGATAAATGGCTTGAATGGCACACCTATGTCAACGCCTATTTGGACTAATTGTCCTTCCAGGGACACCATCACGGCGCTGCTGCCAGTGTGCCTCAGTGTAATCCTCACACACATAATGTTGTGCAAATTACTAACCCTGCATTCTCCTGCCAGCACTGAGTCAGCTGAGAGCTGAAATGAAAGGTGGGAATATCTACTTTCATACCTTCCCTCTGATCCTAATTTTATGTTAGACATTGGGTAAGTCATCTGTTCCCATACCCCCACTTCCTCAGGTTCTCAATGAGTTTGAGATGCTGACTTTCTGATGCAAGCTGTCAAGAGGATTTAGTTCTTACTTGTAAAGTGCCTTGAACATGAAAGCATGACAGCAAAGAAGCCCTACACATCACTCTTATTAATCCCTCTGATTGTAATACACACATTGTTTACAGGGTGAAGCAAAATGTTTGACTTTTGCTAGTAAGCGACATCTTACAGGCATGTCAGGCTTTTTGTTGTTCCACCTTAGAGCTCATTTTCACTTTGCTTGCTTTCTACTATAGCTATGAATATTTTAAAAAAAATCATCAAAACCCATGTGCAGTCTCTTGGTCAACTCTAAGCCATTTCCTGCCAACACTGCTCCTGTGTGTTGTGTCTCTGTGAGCCTTGCCAACAAAAAACAGCCCAATTACCGTGTCACTCTCCTAGTTCTGTCTGAACAGATCAAAATTTACAGAGCACTCCATGCTACTGAAACAGCCCGTTGTTCACTGCTGAGTAAATACTAGAAGAAATGATCACTGGTACACTTGTTTCAGTTCTGAGGGCAGAGGGGCAGAGCTGACATTGCTCCTGGAGGAGCTCTTTGGCCTTTCTGTACACGGGGACAATTTGGAAGGGTACAGTCACCTCAGTGTGCCATGTGTGAGCATGGGGCATCCCACCTGGCCTCCCTGGGACACTCTGAGAGGCAGGCCTGGCACCAGGCTGCGCTGGACACGCTGTCTCTGATCTCTGACATCCACAAATCCCAAACAGCAATAGGCACTGATGTTCAAGAAACAAACTTGAGCCCCCAGTGTCTTGTCAGCTGAGTGATGCTTCAGCCCTCACCACTGCGCTGATTAGGTCTCTGCTCACTGCACTTGAGCTGTGAGGTCCTGCAAACAGGTGCAGTGCTTGGGAGTTGGGGGCATTGCAGCTTATTCTGAACACAGAGCAGCTCTTCCATGTGACAAGTCTCTCTGGGTGAGAGGAAAAATCAGTGGCTCCCTTCCTGATTGACAGGGAGAAAATTAAGGGTTCAGGCTTATTAAACAATCTGTAATAGTGATTTATGGGGTCCTGTACATTTTAATCTAACCAAAAAAAATTTAAACCATCTAATTAGCTAAGTGTGTAATCCTGTATATTAATTGTCTATTAGCCACTTCTTAATTATAATGGAATGCTTATCAAATAACATGTGATGGCCACGTAGCACCAATTTAAGTCATTATCAGGCTAGCTCCTACTTTAATAAGGATCTGTTTAACTGGAGTCTAGCCATTTCATTTTATTTTAAAAGTTCTACAGAAGAGGAAGAAATCACTTTAAAAAAATAATATTCCATTAGGACTTTCTAGACCCTATGCTGTAAACAACACTACATGAAGAATCACAAAAGCAATGTAAAAAATCCAAGGAACTATCAAGGAACCTAGAAACCCAGATCTTGTGTTTGAGTTTGTCCAGGAGTTCCCTGTTCACGCGCACAGTCCTCCCAGCACTTTTGCCTGACTTCCTCTTTGTTGGGATGCATCACTCCTGAGCTTGGAGGAGGTGATCCTTGATTATTAACCAGCTTTTCTGGGCCCATCATCCTTCTAGGGTACTCCACCAAGCAGATCCCTGAAGAGATCAAAGTCTGCATTCCCAAAGTCCAGGTGAGTTTGTTGTGTGCTCTCCTCAATGTCCTGAGTATTCTAACTCCATAATTTTGTGGTCACTGCAGCCAAGGCTGCCCTTGAGCCTCACATTCCTCATCAGATACTCTTGTTGGTGAAAACAAGGTCCAACATTAGCACCTGTCCTCACTGGCTCCTCTATCACTTGGAGAAGGACGTTATTAGCAGTGCATTCCAGGAATGTCCTGGATGATTTATGCCCTGTTGTGTCGTTCCCCCAGCAGATATCAGGGTGGTTGAAGTTTCCCACAAGGACCAGGGCTTGTGAACATGAGATCACTCCTACCTGCCTATAGAGGAACTAATCCACTCAGTCTTCCTGGTCAAGCAGCCTGTAGCAGACCCCTTTTAGAACGTCACTTGTCTCTGCTCTCCCTTTAATCAGGGCCCATAAACTCCAGGGTGACACCTCATCTATCCCCAGGTGGACCTCCATGCACTCCTGCGGGTCATTGACATGGAGGGTGACACTTCCTCCTCATCTCCGCATCCTGTCCTTCCTAAAGAGCCTGTATCCCTTCATTCCAACTCTCCGGTCACAGAAGCCAGCCCATCACAGCCCTGCAGGCATGCACAGTTCTCTAATTCCTCTGGTTTATTCCCCATGCTGCTTGCATTCGATAGAGACATTGGAGCTGGGCCCCCATTAAGCTGACTTACTGGCTGGAGTGGCTGGAATCACACTGTGCTGCTCTTCAGGTGCTCTCCTGCTGACCTGGGAGCCCTCTCCAGGCTCTGAGCATCTCTGGCTGGCACTGGCATCACACTGGTAGGAGTGGGATGGATTGAGGTTTCCCTCCCCTGGCAACATGAGTTTAAAGCTCTCTTCACCAGCCTGGCGAGTCTATAGGCAAAGATGCTCTTCTCATTTTCTGGCAGGTGAACCCCATCAACTCTCAGGAGATCAGGTTTCTCAAAGACAGTCCCATGATCTAAGGAGCTGAACCTCTGGATGTGGCACCAGTGCTGTAACTATCCTAAGATTTTGTATGGACTCTTCCCCCACTGCCCTTTCTGATTACTCATGCATCTTACATCATCTTCCAAGAAATTTTGAAAGAGCTTACTCCGAGTTGTACACATGTTCTTATGGGCAAACACTGCTGAGTACAACTCTCTCAGTCTTTATAGGCATGCAAGATTTGTTCTTCCATTTTTTTATCACTAGATCTGCAGGAGCAGACTTCTAACAAGACACAAGACCCATCCGGTAATCTTATTAAAAATTAAATTTGACTTTCAGAATCAAGCTTTACCCAGTGGGTTTCTCAAATGATAGCTCTGTCACCTGATTTTTGCAAAGAGGTCTGCACTCAGCTCCCAGAACTATCCTTCCACAGCGTTTTTTCTTGTTACAATGGCACGCAGATTTTTACTGGAGCTGATGGACTTGTGCAAAACAAGCCTCTTATGAAAAATATAAATATCTTGAAGGATGTCTGAAGCTTATTGCTAGACAGTGTAATTTTGCCAAACTAGAAATGCAAAAAGCACATTAAAAAAAGATAACATAGGCTCGTAACTAAACTTAAATGTGGAGTGGTACTGAAACGAGATCGTTTCAAGCTCTGTGGAGCACTGGTTTACCTTTTCTAGCACATATCATGCTTTGATGGGCCATGGCACACTTTGCTTAGAGGAACATAATTTTAACATCTGCTCATCCCAGAGTTTAAATTGGTGCCAGAGTACTCTTTTAATGGTATGCCAGAAGAAGAGAGGTTTCAGCAATGAAATAAGAGAATAAACAGTTAGAACCCAGGTACTATTGTTAAGCACACCTAGGAACAATTAAACAGGCAATTCCAAAAATGTTGTGTAACCCCTAGGAATGATTTTATGCCAGAGCAGCAGCCCCTTTTACCCATTTCCTTCAACTTTAAACCTACAAAGTCTGTCCTGGGGTGAGTGGAGGTTACAAAAGTTACTGGGTTTTCCAAAACTGCCTGCAAGCTTCCGTGCAAATTTAGGGTCACTGTCTGTCCAAGTGCTCTGCAGTGGCACTTGAAAAATACCTGGAACCAGAACACACATCCACCCAGAGAAAAGCAATGAGAAAGAAATAGGTTAACCTGTCTTCATATGTGTCCAGAGGATATCATTAACATTAATGTAGTCATAAAGCAGCACCTGCTGGCTCAACGCAGCAAATCTTTGCCTACTACCAATTAACTCTTCAAAAAATAATAGAGAACAGATTTTGCCCTTCTGCCCCAAGCACAATAACTTGTTTCCTGTTAAGCATTATTAATTATAATGTCCCTGCTGCTTTGCCTCACTGAAATGAACAGTCCCCTCAGTGACATAAGCTTCATAGCAAGGTGTATCTCAGGAGGAGCAAGTGTTGAGTTATTGGGCTTTAAAAAATATTACACTGCCTTTTATTACTATTGTTGTTCCTTACTAGTTGTAGAGCTTTCACTCTTCACCATCCAGAAGGCAAAAAACCCACACATCTCAGTCAAAGCACAGATCCCACCCAGGTAAAGGCACAAATTCCACAAAGATGTTCACATTACAGTAATGTCGATTCAGTGAGCAAAGTCCCAGAAAAAGGCTTAGGTGTGGCAAATTGTGTGATGAGATGGGCAGAGACACTCCTCAAAAGCAGCTGTAACCCTGTTCTGCATTGCTAAACGTGAAGTGCAGCCAGACTGCTGGTGGGAAGAGCGAAGGTGAAGGTGACCCTTCCTCTGCGGCCAAGTGTAAGGCACCGTGACCGTGCAGCTGCACATCAGCTGGGTGCTCCCAGCTTTCACAGGCCCTTGGCTCTCCTCCAGGGTCCTTTTAGGACCAGCTCTTCCCCAGCACACTCAAGCGATGCAGCCACCCCACGTGCAAGGTTTCAGGTATGGTGTCCAATGAGGTCACTTGCAGGTACGTAAGCTTTGCATCTCTGATTTACAGTGTGAGGGTCACTCTCTCTTCTGCAAGGTGTCTCTTACAGCAGATTTCATGTTCTGTGGCTGAGCTGCCAGCCCTGTCTGAGCAGACACCACCAGGTCTGAGCACTCCTGCTCTGGGCCGGGTTGGCTGTACAAGAAGCAAAGCTAAGCCTGTTCTGCTCAGGGCAAGGACAGCTCTTCCCTTTCCACCTGTATGCAGGGATGAGGTGGCAGATCTGTGTGATGCCCATTAAAATATTTTACATGGTATTTAACCTGAGCATTTTGGCAGAAACCATAATCCATCTGAGCTTTCTGTATGACATAAACATGCAGTATATGGCAGCCAGCCCATTAACTGAAGTGCTGTTTTGCATAACACAAACACTGAGGTTACACATTGTGCTTGTGTTACCCTTCCTATCTTACCAAAGTCATTTCCTGCATGGACAGGGTGTCAGGAATACGATTTACTGTTTCTGCTTGTCAGTGCATTGCAGGTGATCACAGACCAGGTATCATTGCTGAATGGACAAACACCAAGGACGCTGGTTCCTGTATTTAGAATAGAAAGACAGCAATGTGCAACTAGTTCCTGTCTAAAGCCAGGTTGCCATTTGTAGCTTGTAGAAAGCTGCACGACTGCTCGTCTAAAAGTGGCCTGATTGCATGTTTATTCACAAGTTTGACCTGCACAGAAAAATGCAGCTGTTCTGGCTGCCGAATCTCTGCCAGCCCTCCTTTTATGAGACAGCCAAGCCTTTCCAGAGCCATGAAATGCTTTCTATTATTTGCTGCTGTGATTGTCACACCTTGTGTATCTAACAAGGTACCTGGAGACCATCCTTCTATTTCTAGCAAAGATTTCTACCTGACACTAATAAGACCACAGCATCCCAACACCACCTTTTTGAGGCAGAAAGGGGCACTCCAGTGACCTGGGAAGCCTCGTCTGAAATGACTACACCAAAGCCTGCCATCATCTTACAGACAAGGTACATGCCATCAGCCCGTATCTCCCTCACCTTCCACCCCAGTGCTGATTAATTTCTCCAAGTCTCATCCCAAGAATTGCTGAATGACAGAAAAAGAGATATTTCTGTGGCTCACAGGCCAATTTTTGCAGTGCATCTTTATCTGCTTTGCCTGATTGATCAAAGATACCATTATCTGCTGTACTCTGCAATCTCATTGACTAGGTTCAGTCTTGCTAAGTTCTAGCCTTCAATGATCATAAAGCTTGCTAAAAATAAAATTAAAAAAATAAGAAAGGGGCTTTCTTTTTTTGACATCTGGATTCTGGATCTTTATAGAGGTCAAATTTCCTTCTCACCCCTCAGAGAAGTTACTTTCTTTCTGATGACAGTGGATGATCTTTTGCAAATAATGAGACATCTGCCTAATTATTTGTCTTTGTTTTGTCATATTTACCTCTGCTCTGTGATTTTCTTCCCAGAATGATCTTCCTTGTTATATAAGCAAGAGACCACACTATGAGTATCTACTTCGTGTAACTCTGCTTTAGAAGAGAAAAGCAGACAGATTAGACAGCTGGCTACCTCCAGCTCTCCTGGCCACTGTGATTGTCAGTAGCCCTTACAGTCCTCCCCGTTCTGTTACCTGCCAGTATTTCCAATTCCTTGTCTTTGCAGCAGCTCCACCCCAGCAAACACAGAGCCCTTAGAAACCATCTCCAGCCATCTCCATTTACATCCACACATATCCCCCATATCTCATCTTTTGGGGAAGCTCCAGGCTGTACTGTTTAAAGGCAAAAATTCAGATGCAATAAAGACACTTGAGGAAATGAGATCAGAAATTGCTTGCCTCATCGTTGAAACCCATCATCCTTGATGCACAGCTGCCACCTATGCACAGCCATGCCTGGGTGATGGCGAGGGCTGAGCTGCAGATCTCCTGGGAGGCCTGCTAAAGGAACTGCTTCTGAGATTTAGATGAATGGTAATGCCAAGTGAAACTGGTATCCTTCTGTGGAATGCTTGTGTTCTTCACAAGGAAAACATAGAACTGGAAGCACAGGCACTCGCAGAAGTCTGAAGCAGCATTCCTTCCACATCATGCACATGAAACATCAGACATCAGTATCCGAGAAGTAACATCCCGCAACCTTTTTTTTTTTTTTGGCCCGAACAACAGAATCACTTCAATACTTCTTAAGTAAAGAAAAGCAGATGTGGGTAACAAAAGAACTAAAATCTGGTCAGAACAAGAAGTTTATTAAAAAGATAGTTCTTTTAAATGCCTTGTCCTTTGCAAATACATTTAAAATAAATTATAGAGATAGCGGCTCTTCATTATACTGACATCTTTTGTACTGTGTCTGAGAAATCACGGGTACAAGTTCACACACATGTCACTGCGCAAAGTGCTCATGGTAATCATTTTCATGGGGAAAAATAAGCACTTGAAGGATCATACATTTTATGTCATGAAGTCAGTTAATGCACACATCAATCAGATTGTCAAAGCTGTTTACAGCCCATGACTGGATATTTCCAGCTTTTGACATGTTATATCAAAGAGAACCAGAATCCTTGAAACATAATTTTGTTGCTCTTTCTCCCTCTCTCTCTCTACTCACAGCTTTCTTCCCATATTCAATTTTTCTGTTAAACTCTTTATGTCATTTGCAGCTGCTTCAGAATTCCACAGTCACCAGCTTATTAGCAGCATCAAGATCACATTACTCCGCTTTTGAGAGCCTGCCCTGGGTTTCCCCCAAAACTTACAAGGACTAAGATTTGAAATATTAAGGTGGGTTCAACTGCCATATCCTTCTAAATTAAGTTGCTCTGGTATTCCTTCATGCATTTGCACATCACTATCTAGTTTCTTCCACCCAATTCAAAAATGTACTGTTATTCTTTCTTCTCCATGTTCTTTTTTTTTTACTATTGTACTTAACAACTTTATGTCTGGCTGTTGATTATAAGCTGTATCTCCTCTTGGGTTTGTTCGAAGCTTAGAACTAGTCTAACATATATTAGTCCCAAAAAAGGGTGTGAGAAGGAAGAGGGGTTGGAGGATCTATATTTTTTCTTGTGAAAATTGAGAACCTTGGAATTAGAAATTACCCTTTCTTCTGTATTTTTCCCCCAGATTAAAATCATGAACAAATACCAAGTTTTCTCTCCATTTATACCACACGTAACAAAACAGGGTTTTTGCAGTCAAGTATTTCAAGCCATGAAGACACAACACTCACTAACTTAGTGAGTACCAGCACAGGAAATTTCTAGCAACATGCACTGGAAAGAGAAAAGCTCAGATGTGCTTTACACTGTCACCAAATGAGATCAGCTCCACCTGATGGACTGTCCTTAACAGACAGACACTGCACTTGACAACCAGCCCATGAAAAATGAAGAGGTGTGATTTATTCAAAGGACCAATTATCTCACAAAACTGGGCAGGGAGAAGGGATGAAAATGCAGGAGGGGAGAGGGGTCAGAAGCAGTCCAGAACTTGTGCAGGCAACTGCAGCATAAAAACAACCAAACAGTATTACCCCAAGAACTTGGTCATAAAGTTTAATGGCTTGTTATCTATACAAAGCCTTCAGCAGCACAGTGAGAAGTGCCTGTTTTCCCTCACTTCACAGCTTTACTGTTGAATGCTTTCTTTTCTCTCTGTCTCTCTCTCCATTTTAATCTAAACAATATATCTGCTTTGAGTGCGACTCTAAAGCAGGCTCTTAGCAGGGACAGAGGTGTGTGCCAACTGGAAACGGCTCCTCTCCCATCCTTTCCCAAGGTCGTTCCCCACCAGCCACCCCTGAGAACAGCAAGCCTGCAGTGCTGTGATCAGCCAAAAGCATGATCCAAGGGTAGCAAAGAGACAGCATGCCCCAGCAGCTTGCTGGGTTGTGCTTGCATGCAGCAGGATTTCAAGTCTTAGAGGTGTTGTCAAACATTGTTTTCCTCCAAGACATTTACTAAAGACTAGATTATAGAGTGCCCTGATGGGTTTGCGTGAAGGACATTGTGAGACTGACTGACAGACTGATGGGATGAAGATGTCAGGAAAACATTCAAAATTTACTTTTGGCAAAAGTCGAGAAAAAGAAGTGGAAAGACTTCCAAATCTTGCTGCAAATAGGCTTTCCCAGAGATTTAATGGGGAAAATAAATGTGCAGATTCCGAGACCCTACTTTGAATCACATTAGTGATTTGAGATGCTTCATCATTCTCTACATCATATGAACTGCAGACTTCTGATTTCCTAGACTCTGCTAATAACAAGCCCTATAATTAGGTATCTGTCCTTTGCAATCAGCACTACAGCTTTCTGTTCATAGGAGAAAAATTGTAGGGTGGGAGAACCACACAAGAGCATAGGAAAGCTGTCACTAGTGTAGTGTGGCTGGGTAATGGTTTCAAAAATGTTATTAGGTATGTAGCATGCTAATAAAAATGTTCTTGCTCATTTGTCTGTCTGATTGAACCCACACAAGTTTTGGGTGTGAGCTCATTTTCTCAGCCTCCAGTAGTTAACAGATTTCTTCTGATTTCCTCCTCCCCTGTACCCATAAGCCATTTGCCTGGACGACTGGCTACAGACTGGTACTGCTCATTAGGCAAGATTTGCTTTTGAAGTTTGATACAGCAAGATGATGTAGAAAGGCATGATGGAGGGATGCCGCCCAGGGATTTACCCTCCTATTTTACCCTGGTTTTTATTTTGCCCATGCAGTTTGCTGGTTTCTATTCTGTGACTTGAAAAGAAGAGCCCAAGCATGTCAGCAAAAATCAAGCTGTTACTTGATTATCTTGGAAAGCTTTGAGAGGCAGCAACAAGGAGGCTTCAGTGTAAAACCTTGGCCTACTGAAGTCACAGCAACATAAAGTGTGTGAGGGATTTTACATCCAAAGGTAGAGACATTTTGCCAGTCTTATCACAGTCATTAGAAGTAAGAGAGCAAAAATTATTCTGATTACACTGGCTACAGTAAGGCAAAAGTCTGCTGCTCGCTGCATTTCACTGTTGAGATCACAGCAACTCCACAAGCCATTGTGGTGGAATTCCTCTGGACCCCATTTTACATCTGAGGAAGTAAATTTCTCCACCAAGTTGTCTCTGACTACATTTTTAAAATTAATTTAATGCCAGTGCATCCCATTCTTCACTCCAGCAAAACTGCCTTTGGAGAAAGCAATGACAGCTCCCAGACATAATTTTCTGCCCAGTACTTACCTGAGAGTCTCTTCATCTCTGAGGTTTCCAAAGCCAGGAGGGTTATTTTCAGGGACACACACATTAAAATTAATGCTAAATCCAAAGGACCGCATGCTGCGGGCCTTGATTGGATTTGGACAAAAAATGCCGCTTTCTGAAGTCAACCTGCATGTGGATCATTTTTTTTCACCACCTAATCATGATTGTGAGAACATAAATCATGCGAATTACAATGAGCGGAGTTGATGAATGTGCGCCACAGGAACTCCAGCTTCAATCCCCTTCGAGGTCACCACTGGAGAAAGTCCCTTCCCTAGGGCTTGATTTCTACTGCCTGGAACATTCCCTCCTTAGCCACACTCTTCTGAGGGAGAAGAACGCCACCTTTGCTTCTGTTTTGTCTATAACCTGTCTCTCCGTTTAATGGGAAAATGAAGCCCAGTAAGTGTCTATAGAGGTTCCACGTATTTTTTTTTCACATTCACTTACAACCAGGCTCTTAATAATTGGATATAAAGTGAAAATCCTCAGAAGCACAAGAGTGAAGTCTGCAAGTGCACGGCAATTCGGTCCTCTCAATATTTATGTTTAGCATTAAATACTTCATGCAAAAACAATGACTTTGACTCCCGAGGCCTTCCCTCTCTTATCTCAAAAACTGTTCATACACATGCTGTGGGATCCCTATGCAAATATAAAAAGGGGATTAAGTTGTACGTGTAGCAAATCCTGTTTTTACATTAAATAGGTAAGAGCTAACAGAGGGCCTTTGGATTAAAAATAGGTCCCTGTTTGCTGAGCAGACTAAAGTATTCTTACCTCTGGCTTCCCTGCCATGCAGGAATTGACTTTTTCCTGGTGAGAAATTAAAGGGAATTATAAAATCTATAGTGTATTAGAGGTATGTTCTGTACAATAAACGATTTTGATTTAAACAACTGTATACTAGGGAATGTCCCCTGCCTCCACAAAGGCACTCCTTGTTTTGCAATGGGAATCTGTGCCCCAGCCCATGTATGGCAGTACCATTGCATAAGAAACTTCCATGCCCTTAGGGAAATACCGGGGACACAAGGTGAAAGTTGTCATCACAACTGTCCGAATAGGACACGAGCACTGCCCCTGGCCCCAGACATCACCTTTGACCATCATCTGGTGTTTTCTCTCCACCCTTTGCAGCTGGATCCAGGAGGAGGAAAACTCCTCCAGTCCCACCAGATCGGTTGTTACTTCTAGGACCACACATCAAACGCACTGGCACTTTGGTTCCATTTTTATGGCTCGTCCCACGATGAGGAAAATCGGGCTGCGGCGTCGAGCTGAAGGACACATAAAGCAGAGGGCTCAGCAGGCAGCCCAGCTGCATGACCACTGACCTGGTCATGTGGTTTTTTTGTTTCACCCCTTTTCATTTGTTCCCTTAAAACATCTTTAAAAACACCAAAACACTGCCGAGCCGAAGGCAAATTCATCTCTCTGAGTCTTGTGAGACCAACCCCTGGGTCCACAATGGACATAGTCACCAGAGTGGAAAATACCCCACAGAGTCTGATGGAGGGACTTAAAGGAACGGACTGCAGAGGGTAGAGCACAGCTGGAAGCAGCAGAGATGGAGCTGCAACTTCCTGACAGCACCAGTACATCTCACAGCTGGACTCTGGCAAGTGTTCCCTTTAAACCTTCCTTTCAAGAAATCTCTGAGTGAAATGTGGAAGCAGTTTTTGCCCAAGTCATTAGCCTTTGCTGCTTCCCCAAGCCCTTTCAGCTCAGACACTCAGCTGCCAGAATAAGCAGCAACCTTATTTCACCTCTGGATGATAGAAAAAAGAGGCACATATATAAAAGACCCAAACCCAACCAGCTGGAAAGCCCTTTTTGAGGACAGCAGGGGTTACTAACACACTCTGTGCCCCAGCACCAGCAGATGGATGGGGTGAGGATGTTGGTGTGCTGTGGCCCATGGGAGCAGCTGAGAAGGCTCAAGATGCAGTACACAGCAAAAAAGAACAACAAGAAACACTTGGGTGGAACCTGCCCACCATGACTTAGATAATGAGACGCCCAGGCTCTTCTTTTGGACAAGCACAGAAGGGCAATTCACCTGCCTCCCCTCAGGGCTTGCCAGGGGCAGGGTGCTTCAGGTGCCGGCAGTACGGGACCAGCTCGCAGGCTGGCATCCCACTTCCAGCATGCCAGGCAGGCCAGGCATCTCTGGATGTGATCTCACACATCCTCCACCACAGCAAGCCCCTGTCCCCTCCGTCCCCCAGCCCTACTCAACCTCCCACAGGCCCACTGAAATATTCAGGAAGGGCTGCAAGCTGGCAGGAGCCCCCACCTCCCTGACTGAGAACATGTGGCGTGGCAACATGAGAACTACGGCAACAGAATCCCCTTAGAATACCAGGAGAACCCCAACGGATCTCCAGCGGAATGTGGGGGAGGGGTGGTGGCCAACAGCCCAGCAGAACAGTGAGAAGAAGAGTCCCAACATCACCCAGGGACACTGAGGACAAAGAGGGTGTCCCAGACACCTCCCAGCCAGCAGAGGTCCTTGTGGCAGGGAGTCTCCTGGATATTCCTGCCCAAAGAGGTAAGCCTGTTCTGGGACACCTGTGCAGGGTTTGATGGAGATTAAGCTTTTTTGTGGCTATCAGATGTTGCTTTACCATTTATCCCCCTTATAATCGTTAACCCTAAATTTGCTGTTCTCCTTTCCTGGTTTCCCTTTCATGTGGGAGATGAAAATCGAACCCCTGATGGAAAAAACCCATCCCGTATGGGATTTAGGAAGGAAGGAGGAGGAGGAAGCTGCAGGATGCCCCAAGGGCCATCACTTTCCCAGCAGCAGGCAGGGGTAGAGACACGAGAGTGGGTGATGGGAAGTGGAGAGATACAGAGACAACCTCCTCCCTCAGCTCCCCAGCCATCCCTGAGATCCAGCTTTTCTGAGATGTAGGAGCAACAGTTGAACAGACCATACTATAACATAACTCATTAAAAATTAAATATAGAAAGGGGAAATTGAGAAAAACATTCTCAAATGTATGCTGAGCCAATCCTTGGGAGAGCTGGAGCCAGCGCACACTCCGCCCACTCCTCTCCAGCTGCAGATACTGCAGCAGACCCTCAGGTGAGCCGGCCCTAGAAATGGCACACAGGGACAACACATCCTGGCAGGTAGCTTCTTGCCAAGGTGCCTATGGACAGGGCACAGGCAAGAGGTTTTCAAGGCATCTGGTAGGACTGTGCCTCAGCAGGGTCAGTGCTGAGAGCATTGTCCCTTGGCTTCTTTCTCATTCTCCTTGTTCTCTTCATAAACAATATTCACATTCCTTTATCTCTTTATTTTCTTCATCATAAATTTCTACTTCAGACCCTGTAGTTTTAATAGACAGTTCTGTGAGTATATATATTTTTACCTTTGACTTGCCGTACATTTAGATTTCTAGATGTGCAGCATAAATACGAGGCTCCGTTGAACAGCGTAAGGATAGTTTATTCCGTCAGGGTAAGGAGGAGATGCCAGAGAGCTTCTCAGCTCTCTTTCAGTACAACTGGCTCAGTATAACTGTGATTTATCCTGGTCTGAACCTACAGCAGTTGTAGTTACTCGATATCACTGCAAATTTACCCCACTGGTGTTTGACTGCGCGCGCTGTGACTATGACCTTTAGTTCTATGTTTAGGGGCCAATGGATTAGTTATGCATTATTCGCCACCTCTAAGAAATGCTGTTCTCATCTCTACTAAAATATTTGGCTGCTGCAGAGGGCAGGACAAAAGGCAGCAGAGCCGGGGTTCTCTTTTTGCACTGCAGGATGTGAAGCAGGAGAGACTGTCCCGCCAAAAGGCCTTTGCCTGCATGAGAGGATCAGGTCCTGTGAGCCAAAATGAGGAAAAATGTTTCTACCTGCAGTTTGCTGCAGTGTTAGAAATCAAAACCGCAGCCAGCAGTAACTTCAGCTCTGTGTTACCCAGAGCCAAACTCAATAAATCCCTGGCGTTGCTGTCAGATGTGTCCTTTACTCTTCCAGAGCAGGAAAGAGACAGAACCACTGGCAGTTAATCGGGGATTTCTGTGCTGTCAGACAGTCTAACTTCAGATCACTTCTTGTGTCTCACGCCACAAGTCCCAGTACACACACTAACAACCATGATTTATGGCTGGAGCTGCTTTACTTTACTGTGTAGTGTAATTGCTGTGCTCTTGAAGTGCCAGGCTTTCTGAAGAGCATTCATGGACTGGAGCTCCTCAGCTGTGTGTCCCGTCTGCTCCGTGGGCCAGGCAATGGCATCTGCCAATGTCAGGTTTTAAATCCCAACAGTAGAGGTTGGATTCTGCATAGCCCTCTTAAGCTGTTTATGCTTACATATTACAAATGCCATTTTTTCTGACTTAGCAGAATAAATGGGTTCCATTCTTAATTGTGGGTGTTACTGGTTGCAAGCAGAGGCAGCTGGTTCTCATCCCTGCACCTGCAGAACTAGCATGATCCTTATAACCTTGAGGCTGAGTGAATTCTCTGGGGCCTGGATAATCACATATTTGCCATATATTTCTATATTTCTATAAGCCTACTAATGGCCACTGCGTGTTACAGAGAGGTAATCAGCCACTCGGCTGGAGCCAATGTCACTTCTATGGTGAGACCCCAGCTTTTGGATGCAGCCCTTCAAATGGAAAGACACTGCTGAGATGAGTATTGCTGTCTCTGCTGGTGCTTACAGGACTGGTGGGATGCAACAGGCACAAGAGCTGCACGACAGGAGACCACTCAAGAGTCTTCTGTGTGATTTACAGTGACCAATTGCTTTCCAAACATCTTTCAAAGTGCAAAGTACAGAAACAGTTATTTTAGGAGATTGTTTTCTCTATAAGAGCTGTGGTTATGACTCAGAATTTGGAGACCTACTCTGGACACAGCTGCAATGGCAGAAAGAGATGAAACAACCTGCTTGCTTTTAATAGGCTTGTTTGGCAATTAAAGCCCGTAAATGTGTTGGGTTTTTTTAGAGAGATATATATTCTATCGCATTATGTTCTATATACAAATGTATATAATGTGTGTAATAATAACAGCAATACTGTGTGTATAATGTGCACACTACTCTTTTTGAGTCTGTAAATACATGCATACCTACATGTATATATACACAAACATATATCTGCCTCTTCAGCATTTAAGGCAGTGTGGAGTCCACCACCCCAACCTGCCCCTGCTGGGTGGTGTTGGGCTGCAGCTCTGACCATCACAGCACCCGTGGTACCAGCGGGTCCCTCTGCCCCAACAAAATGGGGAGATTGCAGTGATGCTTTAATGGAGCCCCCCGCCCCTCCTGGGCTGTGGGTCTGACATCAGCTATTGCACTGGAAAGTCCTGCCAGAAAGTCACATCTAAACAAAGCCGAGGCACCGTCAGATGCCTTTCATTGCAGTGGAATATAAACTGGGAGACTATAAATCCTGTTGGATCAAGCAGGCGTTGCTTAGAGGGGAAGATTCTCTCTACAAGCACAAATATCTTGAAGATTGCAGTGGAGTAAACTCATATTTACATAGTATTCTCTCCAGACCTGCTGTGGTGCAGAAAATCCACTGCAATGCCTGTGTATGGAAGTCTCTCTAGTCTTGTGTACATAGCACTCCTCTACCTTTTGGGATATGTGCAGGGATCTCACAACTGGAATTAATTTAGCTGACATTTTGCAGTATGACACAGAGTTTAATTCTCATTTGATGGCATTGCACTCTCTATCTTCTGCCTCTGCCTGGGGAGTTGCAGATGTACAAATAAAACACTTTCCCCCGAGATGATCCAACAGGAAAGGCATCATCTCTTTTGCAGCACCCGGCAAAGCTGCCTGGGACACTGGGTCCCACCAGTTGTTGTCAGTGAAAGAGCTTGACAGCGTTTTCCTGGCCATCCTTCCCCACAGTAGGGGACCCCAACCCAAGGGATGTGGTCACAGAAAGTCAGCTTGATTCTTAATGGGGGATGATGGGAGAGCTCGGAGTAAGGAAAACAAGGCTTTGATGGCGAGGCTGGCAGTGGTGATGGGAATACCCACCTGGGGCTGGGCAGCTCAGTTTGCCAGCCTGACTTTGCTCAGGGAAGTGCCACAGGATGGGGATGGTAGGAGGTGCTGCTGTGGCCTCCCCTGGGCATATCCAGCCTGGCTGTGTCTGAGAGCACAGGAGTGGGGGGCTGTGAGATGGGGCATGACAGCAAGAGCTAAAGAAATATCGGGGTAATGGCGCCAGGGAGGCAATTCCACTGTTATTAACACAAACACAGCCATCGCTCTGCCTTTGTCTCCTGATGAATCAGAGGAAATTGCCTCCCTAGCCCTTTGCCTTCCAGCTACTTCAGCTGTGTTTTGTTTCTCTAAGATTCAAATATTCTGACTAGATTTCAGCATGTTATTATGAGAACAGAAGAGCTGTAGAGAAAGTGAAGCTTCATAGAGGAAATAGCCAGTAAATGTTGCTTTGAATTCTCTTGCTTTTTATGGCAAACTCTGATGTCAGGGACAGATATGGCTTTGGAGAAGATGTGTTGCATTGCTGCAGATGTGTTTGTGAATACTTAGTGAAAATCTCCTGTGACATTGCAATGGGCAGCTTACCATCATCTATGAGATTTTTAAGCCTGCCATTTTGATGTAACTGATTCTTCTATTTAATACCAGTCCCCATGAACTATGAGCTTACAAAAGCAAGAGCACTCTTCTTTGTGTGGCAAGTCGATCTGGCCAGATTAGCAAAATGTTCTATTTGCATTTTGCAAAAATATTGGACTTTGTAACAAAAATATGCATCAGGTCAAGTGAAAAATGTGACAGTTCGATATCAAAATCCCAGAATGGCTCCTGATGGAGAGGGTGAGGCAAACGTCCAAAGAAGGAATATTTGATTTTGGCACTTTCAAAATGTGGCATTCCATCCCTCTAATTTGCCATGGGCTTTTTGTTTCAAATATTTCTTCTGATGGAAAGAAGCATGCAAACAAAAAAACCCACTCCATATTTAGAATTCAATAAAATACTTCATTTGATCCTCTTCAGTTTCTTTGAAAAGTTCAACATGAACACTCAAGTACTGCATTCCTTCAAACTGTGCGGAAACTGCTGATCCGGGAGTTGTGCAGCTTTGATGTGCCAAGTGCCAAGAGAGGGTACTCTAAAAGCTACTGTAATTCAGATTATTTGGTGGGACCGTCCTGATGGGCGTGAAACCTCAGTCTGGCAGGTACAGTACAAGCACAGAGACAGAAACTGTTTGTCCTGAAGGCTTTACCCTCCTGATCTATCATTCCCATAGGGCCAGATAGCTACATGTTTTTGTGTGGAGTGACACAGAGAGAATGGGATAATCCATTCGAAACATTTTTCCACCCCTGGAAGAGTAGTTCTCCACACTTCTTGTATGGGGTGATTTTTCTCTTTTGTTTTGGAGGAAGTCAGGATAGGAAGGGTGACAAGGCAATGTAGATAAGCTGTATATGTAGGATGAGGTCCTGCCCTTGGGCACTGCTGCTGCTGCTGCTGTGTGGGGCCAGGCAGGGAGCCAAACCCACAGGTTCACGGCTTGTGCTCTTCCACTGGGTTTGAGAAATGCTCAGCTCAGTCGTGCTTTTATTTATTCCAATTCTCCATTTTCAAGGTTGCAAGAGGAAATATTTTAACAGCCTTACTAATAATACATTATAAAACATTCATGGAAGAGGAAGAGTTCAAGGGGAGCAGTTAGTGTTAAGCGACAGTGGGGCGCAGGAACACATGTGGGTGAAACACTCTGCACTGTCACAAGGCCAGGACAGCCCCTGCCATGCAGACACTGTGAAAGTGGCATCAGCTTGCCCCAGAGCAGTGTCTGAGCTTGCCCAGACCCAGGTACTGCAATCCCAGGCTAATGGCAATTACAGGGCATTGCAGCAGGGACACAGGTGGTCCTGAGTTGAAGGAAGACGCGGCCAAAACAGCTGGGTTACATTTGACTTCCAAACACAAGGTGGAGAAACACGATTATTACCTTCTGCTTGGCACTAGTGAGGCACGTCTGGAATGCTGTATCTTGTTTGGGGCTCCCCAGTATGAGAGACAGCGTGCTGGAGCTAAAGGTCACCAACACACGTAGAGGCTGGAGCTTATGTGCACGAGAGGAGGTTGAGAGAAATGGGTCTGTTCAGCTTGGAGGAGAAAATACTCAAGTACCTCTCATTGCTACCTGAAGCTGCCAAATGAGAGGGTGAGGATAGAACAGACTTTTCAGCACTGTGCTGTGGTGGGACAAGGGGCAAAAGACACACACTGGAGTATGGGAAATCCCAATTAAATATTAGCAAAAATATTTTCAGCATAAGGGTGGTTAAATATTGTTGTTGGAAAAGTTGTAGAATCTTAGCTTTTGGAAATACTTAAAATTTGCCTAGGCAAAACCCAAGGACTCTGATCTAGTTGACTTGCTTTGAGGAGAGTCCTGGACCCTGGTGACCTCCAGAGCCACCTTCCATCCCTGCTTGTTCCACAGCTCTGTGATCACAAAAACTTGACAGAGAAAGTAGAATAACAGCAGTACTAAGATCAGCAAAGCTAATGACATAGAGATGTCTTAAAGCATGATTAAGAAGCAAAGGGATGTTAAAAATCTGTTACAAGAGAAATGGCAGAATTGTTCATGAAAGGCAGAAATTATAGACTTTTCCGAAACTAGTTCCCTAAGGATATTGCAATTAAGCAACGTTATTAGATTACATGACAATGAGATACTTTGTGTCCCAGCAATGAAGCATGCAGTGTTAGACTGACACTGGTAGAGCTAGGTGCTTTAAAATCAGGTGCTGACAGCTAACCTAGACCAAACTGTAGTAAGAGAAATCTTTGAGGGTCTTTCTGGATAATTTGTAATGGTTTTCACCACTACCTGGATCAGAAGGAAAGTTCCAGAAAACTTAAAAAAAAATTACCCCAAGAGAAGAATAAGAGGAGAATTAAAGGTCATCCTTAATTTGAATTCAACACAAAGTTAGGGAATATGGCTTTTGCCAGACCAGCTCAGTGATTTCTTTTAATGAGATGTGTACGTTTGATTGACAAAGGTAGAAGTACTGATACGCCATACATGGGCTTCTCTGTAGCACTTGAGTTCATTGTGTCAGGCACTTGTATCACACAACTAAACCAGTTCAGCCCTGTGGATTCAAGCGTGCTAACCACCGTGTCTCAGACTTACGGTCTTCAGTACACAAGAAATGGTAACAGAGGATCGCTGTCAGAAACAGCCCTGGCTGGGGCCTTGCCTGGGCAGCATCTTCACCTTGGACAGTGCTGTGCTGGTCCTGCTTGGCCCTTGCCTACTCCCTTGTCAGAAATCATTCCACCAGGGAAGCCCAGCCGAGGGGTGAAGAGTGTATCCCACCGAGACATCCCAAGGACA
This sequence comes from Melanocharis versteri, assembly GCA_013397845.1. Lineage (NCBI taxonomy): Eukaryota > Metazoa > Chordata > Aves > Passeriformes > Melanocharitidae > Melanocharis > Melanocharis versteri. Next base: position 902,623 of record VZTG01004161.1, read on the forward strand.
CCTGCAGTGCCTGAGTGCCAGTGTGTCTGTGGGCTCCCACAGTGCTGGCAGAGACCCCTCTGCCCAGGGCAATGGAAGGTTTGGGGTCTCCTGCATTGATAAAACACCTGGAAACAGCCGTCTCAGTTTGCAGTCAGACAAAGCAGAGGAGCATCATGCCCAATGGGAATTGAAAGGGAGGGGCAGGCCAGGAAAGAGGAGGTTGCAAAGCACTAGTTCTGCCAAACTAACCTTATTATTTTTCCCTCCTTTATCTTTTGACATTAAACAGACTGAGTGGGTGAACGGAAGATGCAGACACAATTAAGCAGATATTGCAAACAGGGGGGTGAGTTGCTTTTTATGGCTAGTTTATGTTTCAGACACACAACTGTACAGAATAATGCAATAAGAAAAACCATGCGGTATTTACCCTGGGTTTATTCACTGCAGGTCCTCTGAGAGCTGCTTTTGTTTGTCTTTATTTAATTGGCATGGTCGGATGGCCACCAGCAGGTCCAATTAAACAGATTCAATAGATTCCACTGTACATTTTTATTTTTTTCTCATCAGCATGTAGCAAAAACTGTCCAAAATAATTTGTCTGAGTACTAGTAATGAATATAAAGTGCACTCTATGCCAGCCTGCACACAGTAAGTTTCAGCTGTACAGCATTTTACAGCCAAAGCAAACTGGGTTGATAATGAAATCACTGATGCAATCTTGAGTACAGCCTTAGTGGGGAAGAGGGTAACATAGTGGGTTATGATATGAGATATTTGGTTACTCAACTTTGGGCATATCTGAAACACAGATAGGCATTATGTCATCCTTTGCAGCTATCTTAAGCTTTGGCCTTAAGTGTTAGGTGGGAACTTTTTAAGAAAATCCCACCAATAGGACCTGAGCATGCCCTTAGTATCAGGTATTTGTTTAAGTGCTTTGTTGAATTGGAGCCTAGTAGATCCTCTTGAAAAGAAAGTGATTTTCAATCTAATAAGGTTATCTTAGTGTGAACATTTTAACTACATCAATCAATATGCCCATCAGGAGTAAATGACTAATGGGATTTCTCTTTTCTTTCTCTCTTTGTTGCAAGAATGATGAATTGACTTTGCCTGTTGCTAAAGATTCTCATCTCCTTAATGCATTGCAGATATGTTTAATGGACACAAGCTGTCAGGGTCTCGCAGTAACCAGCCCCAACCAAAAATATTTCCCCTTCGGATTTGGTCATCATATCCCAGTTCTGCCCTCACAGTGGAAAACTTGAAAAGGCTGGAAGAGGAATATGTGGCTTCTAAAGAAGCCTTCAAAATGCGGAGAATGCAAGACTATATTGAGCAGACTAATCTTGCCCTCTTCAACAAAGAGACAACTAGGAGAACCAGCAGAGATTTTGTCTGTGATGCAGAGCCTGAAGGAGCCTCCTCATCCCTTCCTGCAAAACAAGCAAAAATTGCAATTGAGTTTCCTGAAAGACCTCTGAAGAAAGAAGAGATATTGACAGGTATTTTTTAGCAATCTGTTACAGGGAAGGAGAGAGAATAAGTCAGCTGTTCTGGAGCTTTCCTGTATTTCTGTCTGTATATCATAGAATCATAGAATGAACCATCATAGAATAGTTCGGGCTGGAAAGGACCTTGAAGATCATCTATTTCCAACCCCCCTGCCGTGGGCAGGGATGCCTTCCACTAGACCAGGTTGCTCAGAGCTCCATCCAACCTGGCCTTGAACACTTCCAAGGATGGGGCATCAACAACTTCCCTGGACAACCTGTGCCAGTGTCTCACCACCCTCACAGTAAAGAATTTCCTCCTAACACCTAAAATAAATCTCCCCTCTTTCAATTTAAAACCATTTCCCCTTGTCCTGTCACTATCTGACCAGGTAAAAAGTCACTCTCCCACTTTTTTATAAGCCTTCTTTAAGTACGAAAAGGCCTCTAGCAAAGTCTCCCTGGAGCCTTCTCTTTTCCATACTGAACAACTCCAACTCTCCCAGCATGTCTTTGTAGGAGAAGTGCTCCACCACTCTGATCATCTTCATGGCCCTCCTCTGGCCTCAATCCAGCAGGTCCATGTCTTTCTTGTGTTAAGGTCCCCAGAGCTGGACACAGAACTCCAGGTGGGGTCTCACAAGGACAGAGGGTCAAAATCACCTCCCTCAGCCTGCTGGTTCCACGCCTTTTGGTGCAGCTCAGGATGCGTTTGGCTGTCTGGGCGGCAGGAGTGCATCTCCAGGTCATGTCCAGCTTTGTATCCACCAGAATCTCCAAGTTCTCCTCCACACGGGCTGCTCCCAGTGAGTTCTTCCCCTAGTTTGTACTCCTGACTGGGACTGCCCCAACCCAGTTGGATAACCTTGCACTTGGATTTGACCTTCAGGAAGCTCTCATGGGCCGATTTCTCAAGTTTGTCTGGTTACTTCCCAATGGTATCCCACTCTTCTGTTGTGTCAGCTGCACTGCTCAGCTTTGTTTCCATCTGCAAAGTTGCTGAGACTGCACTCAATCTCACGGTGTCATTGATGAAGATATTAAAGAGCACCAGTCCCTGAGGAACACCACTCGTCACCAGCCTCCATCTGGACTTAGAGCCATTTACCACAACTCTGGCTGTGTCCATCCAGCCAATTCCACTGAATAGTTCGCCCTTCAAATCCGTGTTTCTCTAAACTGGAGAGAAGAATGTTATCTTGTGGCAAAGGCCTCAGTCAGTCTTCCCTTGTTGAGTGTTGCAGTCGCTCCATCATATGGTGAAATATGAGTGCCTGGACACCTAACATGGTGGTGGACTGTGAGGAGCAACACATGCCTGCCCTTCCCTGCCTGCAAGTGAGGGCTACATTTGTGTGGACTGGGCTGGTTCGTACCATGTTCTGGGTAAAAAACACTGAGCTGTGAGAGCATGGTAAGACACACCAGCATCCAGACCCTAATCTCAGCCATCATCACAAATGCAAAGTACTAATCTGGAAAGAAAGGAAAATCAGAATTAAACCAAGAAAGAATTTAAACACAAAACCCACCCATCCGTTTTAGAAGCATCCATTTTCGTTTTGTCTGGATCAGAGTTGCTCTGTTGCATGTAAATGCCAGCAAATTAATGTTAGACAGTTATCTCTCTTATAAGACTCTTCAAGCTCTGTTTACTGCAGATAAATAGATAGATAAATATATAGGCAGGTAGATATACCCATCCTGCTTTTAATAACATTTTACAGCTCATTAAGTAATCCAGCCGGGATAGGGTCACAGCTGTCCCCTGCGAGTGGGTGAGGAAAGGACAAGCGGCTTCATCGAAAGCCACTGGAAGGGGACAACGCAGCAGCCCTGGGGAGCAGCATCTGGTGGCCTACACAGGGAGAGTCTGGCTTTCTGCAGCACAGACTGGACCACAAACTGGGGTCCAGGTGGGACAACTTGGCCTTATCCTAAGTCTAAACCATTTTTTTTTTTTTTTTTGGAGGAAAGATTGGACTTTTTCCATTAATCCTTCTTCGAAGATGGTATGAGCAGGGATTCCACCTGCTATAGGAGAGCCCCTGGCACAGCCTGCTTTGGCACAGTCAGAAATGCAGAGCCAGCATGAAAGAGCCAGGCTATTCCTTGAAGTAAAGGGTTACCTATTTCCTAAGGAATTCATGCATTGGTCTTCCTTAGGGGTTATCAACAGAAGTGTTTTCTGCTCACTTCTGCATTTTTCTCAATGCAAATTTGCCAGCTCCTAAGAATGACAGAAATAAACTGTTCACACACCTAAGGTTAATTTTTTAAAGAGCTTTCCATGTGGAAATCAAGTATTCTTATCAGGGACACATGTGAGCTGAATCCTTGAGGACAAATCTACCCTGGAAAGAGACTGAGAGTCTGAAACCACCACAAAAGACAGGAAGCAAATGCATGCAGAAACCTCTCTCAGTGCTATCCTAGGCAGTCATTTCTTGGATTTGCACATCACAATTAAAATTCAGGTGATATATGAGGTTTGTTTCAGCCTGTTTCAGGAGAGAGCTAGTATGTAGACACAGGAAGATTTACCAAGGAAAATCAAATATGGGAATGCCTCATTAGGGACCCAGTGTCAACATTTAATATGTCTTCAAGAATTGGTAGACTACAGTGGTTCACGGGGCTTTTTTGGCTTCTTTTGATCTCTTTCCATTGTTTTTTGTCTTTTATAAGAGTGGCTTATGTAATCTGAGCAATAACCTGCATTTTGATGCTTTTTCTGGCTCCCTGTCATAGCTGTCAAAGATATCTATACCTCTCTTCTTTACCGTGTGTCTTACTCTTCTACATTTTCTTTTCTACCATCTCCTCTGCCACCAAACGGTCCTCTCCCAATGCCTCCTTGTCCACCCTCTTTCCCCAGACCCCTGCATGTCCACAGGTGCCTCTCCTCTCTCCTACCTCCTTCGGCATGTGCCTGCCCCAAATCTCTTCCCTCCGTCCCCTCTGATTTTTTGGAAATAAGACCACTTGGTATGGAGACACTGAGGTAGGTTGCATAAGGGCCGTATGACCTGACAGAGCATGTGAGGCGAGCCGAGATGTACAACTGACCCAGCAGATGTCGGCTGTAACAGACCCCAGGTCGGCTGTGCTCAGCACAAAGAGGGAAATGTGCAGCCTGTGGCCACTGAATTAAGGCAAATCTGGAGGAGAAAGGTGCTGTTCTGGCAGCAAATCCCTCAGAGCACCACATCTGCCTGTACGATGCGTTTGGGCCAAAATTACCATTTTGGGTTCGCTCCCCATTCTTGTAGCATCATGACCTTCCCACAGAGGGGCACGCCCAGTTTTCTTTGCCCAATTGCCCCTGTGCAGCCACAGGGAAGGTGAAAAACCTATGGGAATATGCCCTTCCAAAGAGTCTCTAAAATAAGGAGACCCAAGCTGTTTACAGATGAAACCTGAACAGAAAGGCAAAGTAAATAGCTTGTTACTCTTGCCTCTTCCTCTGCAAAGCCTGCCCTCAGTCTCCAGCAACTTTTTTTACAGTTCATTTTCAGGAGCTTTTTCTTTGCTCTCCTTCAATTTATTATACCATTAAAACCGATGGGGAAAAATGTTCCTCGTTAAGGTGAGAAGGTTTTATCTGAAATACAAAAAAAATGAAATGGCAAGAAATCTCAAGGCAGGGAAAAAACCCAACCAACCCGCTGTTCTACACAAAAAGAGGATCTTTTTTTTTATTTTTAAAGAAAGCTTTTTCTCTCCCCTCCAGCACCAGCAACCTATTCACCACCAGCTCAGCCCACAGGACCTGTGCTGAAGAAATCCAGGTAAGCAGAGTAATTGGTAACATTTTTCTATATAATTCAGTCACGTTAGGCTGTATTTATGCCATGCACAGGCAAGCAGCAGGAACACTGAGCAACTGGAAATTTACGGTGTGCCTGAGACATTCACAGCCTGGCAGCCTCTGCTGTGCCCCTGCTATTAATAAACTGGAAGTTATGTCTGTCCGAGTGGTTGTCTTTGGGCCCCTCAACATCAGCTGTATTAAAAGGGATGCTGCCAACCTCTGCAGAGGGGTTTTTTAAGGTTTTTTTTTTTATTTTTTTAGACAGATAAATCCTACACAGCATCTCTCAAATCAACTAAGATGTGTGATTTTTATTTTACAGGCTGCTCTTCCAGCTGGGGAAAAAAAATAGGTCTGATTCCCCAGCCACAGTAAATCAGCATAATACCACCCTTCCCACCACCGATGCTGCAGCAGCAACACGGATTTACACCATCTGGAGACGTGGCTCCCTCCTCCCGTCTGCCTCGTGTAAACATACAGACATATCTAATCTCCCTTGCAGAGAGAAGGCAGAGAAAGGAAATTGAATAGACACTCTTGCTAAGAGGCAAACAAAGACCAAATTCTTTCTCAGTGTAATTTAAACAGCACTCAGTTCATTAATGACAATCTTTATAGGAATATACATACAAATGATTTTTTTAAAACTTTTTTCTTAAAATATGTTATCACATGTGCTTGGCATCAAAGGAAACAGATATCAGGTTTTAGGGAAAGCTGTTACATTGTTACATGAACACGCTGCAAGGTGTTTTTTGGATTATATTTTATAAATTACATTCATATAAATTGTAAATATTTTATAGATTTTTAATAAATTCTATGGTCCAACATTTATATAAATAACTTTTATAAATTCATAACTTTCACCCTGAAAGAGTGCAGACTTCATTTCTTACCCAGATTTTGAAAATGTTATGGACTGAATTCAAACCTCTGATGGCAAATCAAGTGAAACCAGCCTTAAAAGTTTCCTGGCTAAAGTCACTACATGAACAAAAAACAAAAGAGATTTCCCCCCATGGAGAACCCCAAGTCACCCACCTACACTCTGGTCCCAGGAACGGGGACTTCCATGAGATTTGGGTTTGATACTGGTCCCAGTTAACCTGCACATAGCCCTTTACTGGGCTCTACTCCTCACGTGCAAGGCAGAGATGATGGCATTTTACTGCCTCAGGAGAGCTGGTAGAGCAAACACACAACAGAGGCACCAGAGCACCACTACTCCCCCTATTCCTCATAAGTTTTCATCCACAGAGGCATTAATCTGTGTGTGCTCTGCCCAGAATCCTTTACAATTCATAGGTAACTAATAAGAAAGCAGTGATGTGTAAAGGCCTCATTGAATTACTAATGGATATAAATAAATAAATAAATAAAATTTTAAAACACCCTTCACTCCTTACCTTGAATCAGATCACAGTCAAGCCCCAAACACAGTTTGTTCAGTACTTTATTTTCATAATTTTGTGGTTTGCTTTTGCCATTTGCCAAGGCCACAGGTATCTTTAAATTGGAATATCACAGGGGCTGTAAAAAATTATCCCTACATTACACAGACAATAGCGGCTGGACACCCTGATAGGTCCGTGTGGTAGGCTCAGAATGGCCTTGTACCCTGACTGACAACTTCAGGCGAAAGGCGAGACTGGAAGGGTGTAGGGAAAGCCTCAGCTGCTGCTGGACATGCTGTGGCGAAAGAGGGGTGTCCCAGCAGGGCCCCAGCCCATGTGTGTGCAGAGGGATCCCAAATCATCAGCAGAATGGGGGTCACCTAATGCCACTTGCAGAGCTGTGCCAGCTGGGATCAGCAGGGGGGTGATTTTAGGACTGACACAACCTTGTTTTGTCCAGTGGCAAGGAAAGCAGTAAGACCATGGAAGACTCTGCACAGCTGCTACCAATACTCCTTGTCCATTCTGGTGTGCTGCCTGCTACCCTTCTCCTCTGTGCCGTCCTTAGCTGTGTGAGGGCAATTCTCCTCTCTGCTTGCCGCAGAGCTAATTTCACAAGGATAAGTGCCTTTCATGACCTGTATCCTGAGTTCTGTGCCTCTCCTCTTAAGTAGGGTACCCTCCTGGTAAGCCAGGGCAATGCTAAGCCCCTCACCTGATAGCCCAGCAGCTGAAGAGCATCATCAGGAGTGCTCTGAGGAAATGTGACCCCAGTCCACTCTGTCAAAGAGCAGGGATTAGCTGAGTTTGCTGTGAGATGCCCCTAGAAGGCCGCTGTCCATCACCACCCTAAGCTGTGGCCATGATGCCAGAGCTGAGGGATGACACCTGCTGAGGTGGGAGGATGCCCAGAGGTGCTCAGCATCTCCAGCCTACATGTGTTGGCGTGGGCTGTCTTGGCCAGCAGAGATGGTTGTGATCCAGAATGGAGGAATATTCTGGTCTTCAGCTTCTTGATTTTAACAGGCCTCCTCAGGCTGATGGTTCCCTCTCTTTTTGCCTGAAAAGGGGAAGTTAATTCACTTGAATTTCACCAGCCGTTCGATGCTGCCGTCAGTCTACCATCAATGTGCAAAACTCTTCCTCCCCTCCCTGCCTTATGCAGTCTTCAGGTTGTGCCTCCTCCTTGCCACCAGCAAGATGGGCTTCAAGGCCAGCATCTCCTTCTAGGCTAGCACAACTCCTCCATCTCCAGACATCCAGGTTTCAAAGGACATTTGAGGGCCTTCTCAGCCATTCACAAATGTTGATCCAAATCAATCACATTGATTTCCAGGGGCTCATTAGACACCTCAGTGTTTTAGGGGTTCCTGGCCTAAGGGTTTCTCCATGAGTGAAACACAACATTGTCACCAGGCTGTCTCAGCCCACGAGGGTTTACGAAATGCTTAGCTGGCAAAACAAAAAGCATTAACTTCTTGGCTACAGCTTTCTGCCAAAAGATAGGCAGGTCGTGCTTCAATGCAGATGTCTCAGGGAAAAAATGTGCAGTGCATTAGAGAGCTGTGACTCATAGAATAATTATCCTTGTTTCTCATAGTTTATTAATAATTTAAACCCAATCTTGATGTTATTGATCTATCATTGAATTGGAGATTTATTTCAGATCTGTAGTCACTGAAGCAGTAAATTTAATCCCCCTTTCCTCCTCCCCTTCCATCCACTAAACTCACTTTATAACTAAAACATGATGTTTAGGCTGTTTCAGTAATAGCACAAGAGAATAAGAGCTCAGAGGCAGTGGGTGGCAGGAGCGCACACAATACCGAGGGGGGGCATATAAAGTTCTGGTTTTAATGCAACGTTTTGACCAAACCATCCTTTTCACTCGGTCTCAGGGGTGCCAAAAGGACCAGAAGCTACTTGCTGGCATGTACACCACAACCAGATCCTGCACCAAATTTGCCTGTTTTCGTCTAGATTTGATTATCCACGCCCATGGTTAACCATCAGTTTTGCATGCATCATCCCAGTTGTGTATCCCACTCCTACTCTTTGTCACAGATACGAGCTCACTGAGGTAAAAGTGCCCGCAACACATGAGTTGTTGCAGGGCACATAAGCTCTTGGGCCCGATACTAATCTTAACTTAAACTGGCAAAAACCTGAAGCAGCTGCCTGGGTGTCCCAGGAGCATCATGAGTGTAAAATCCATTTATGTGCGTGAAGGATCAAGCCTAGAGAGCTGTAATGTGAAGACTCCTACAGCAGTGCTCACTGGGCTGTACCATGTGTCTGGTGAATTCAATAATACAGCAGCACGACTTGGCCTTTTAAAAGAAGCCAGGGATAGAAAACAGCGTCCTTTATGGCTGTAATGTGCCCAGAAGAGTGATTTTTGTAGGCAAATGAAATACATTTATATTAGACCAATTGTAGCGTGCAGTTGGGTAGGAAAATGTGTTCTTGGCTGTACCAATTCTTTCTCAGGTCTGGAAGAAAACAAATGTGCCTAAATGCTCATCTGTTCTTTTCCATCTATATTAATGGATACTATTAAATATATTTCCATTCTCTGCCAGGCTATCCTTGCTGCTGACCTTAGACCCTGCAGCTGGAACCACAACAAGTGGGGCCTCTTGGCCACCATCGGGGTCCCTGCAGCTATAGAAACGTGTGACAGGGCCAAGCTGTCACAGCCTTGCTCTAGAAAGAAAACCAAATGGGTATCACAAAACAGAGAGGATGTGCTGGTGTGGTAAGTGCTGCGTGCACACGAGTGTGTGCTCTTGGTGTGTCTGGCGTTTCTTGCCCAAGTAGGAGACATTCCTAGAGAAGAACAGCAGGAAAACAAGGCACAGCAAACTCAGTGCGGTTAAGGTGTTCCAGAGGCATCATTCTTAATGAAATTGTCATGAAGCTCAGCTTTCCTTGGTTTGGATTTGGGGAAGTTTTGCGTTTCAGTTTATGTTAGCTAAACCTGGAATAAGACCAGGGAAATGCCGCTATTTCTTTAATCCTCCAGGACAAGGGATGGTGCCAGCAGTAACACATCAGGGTGCAGGTGCTAGGTGTTGCAGGGCTGTTGGGAAGGGAACAAGCCCAAGGAAGTCCATGTCTGGAAATGCTGCTGGATGGCTGGGTCCCTGTGTCGCTGGGTCCCACCTGTACTGATGGGACCATTGTCATTGGCAGGTAACAGCTCCTGCAAGGCCCAGGCTCGGTGGCATTAAACCTTTCTTTTCTTTGAGGCCTGAGAGCCTTCTTTGGTGAGTTTTCACCCGAAGCCATGAATTCCTGGGAATTGGGGCTTTCCTGCAGTTGGAACTCCTCGCTGTCCGTGGTGAAATAGGTGGAGTGAGCAATCGCAGGCACAGGGACCCATCACCAGTGCTAGTCTGCTCTGAGTACCCACCTATCAGGGGAGCAGATTTGGTGCCTCTCCAAATACATAACCCCAACGCCCAATTTAGCCCTGCACCAAGCAGTTAGGAGGGTGTTTTCAGTACTGAGCAGCCAAGCAGAGAAGCTGAGCATCACTTCAGGGCTTGGTTCCCCCAGAATATGTCATTTAACATGTTTAAGTCCACTGCACCCTGGTGAGGTGAGGAAATGTCTTTTGCTGCCCTTTTAGGAGTGGGTAACTGGAGAGCTGTGTCCACGTCTCTTTTCCTCCAGGCTGGGTGCTTCCTACTCCGACTTGCTTGCTGGAGGTGTCTGTTCCTTGCTGTTGACAATATTAGGCTCCTAATCCAGTTTAAACTTCACTTAGGGTGTTGACCTTGGGCCCTGGTTCAGCTCACACAGGATGTGTTTTTCTTTCTGGGCTGCAAGCGCACATCACCGGGCGGTGTTGAGCTTCCCCTCACAACCAACACCCCGAGTCCTTCTCCTCAGGGCTGCTCTCAGTCCTCTCTCTGCCCAGCCTGTATGTGTCCTTAGGGCTGCCCTGGCCCATGCGTGGGACCTTGCACTGGCCGTGTTGAACTCCATGAGTTTCACATGGACCCACCTCTCAAGCCTGTCAAGGCCCCTCTGGATGGCGTTTGTCAGGTGGAGAATGGTTGTCCAAAGCAGAGGATGTGCACTGTGGTGAAGCCTGCTCCAGCGTATTCCAGGATGAATACCAGGCAGCAGGAGTGACACAACTGTAGAGTCACTGCCTGTGCTACTTCTCTTTGCCCACCCCAAACCTCTGAGCCTCCCATCGCTGGGGTGCAGCAGCTTGAAATCTGCAGCAGAAGAATTCCTGGAAATCTGGCTCTATGCCTTCCCCTGCCCTGCAGCTTGTCCAAGCAACCCTACTTTTGCTTGCCAGGCATTTGTATAAATAGGATTAACATCCACAGTTACACTTAGCTAGGTTGCAAATTACACAGGCTATCAAGGCTCGTGCTTCAGGGCATACACTGATTACCATCAGAGGGGCAAAAATGAGTTTTTCCAATAACAGAATATTGCGTGATTGACTGGGAACATTACAGGGCAGAGTGGATTAGCCTTTGCCATCAGTATCAGTTATATGTCATTACCACATCAAAGCACCAGACCGCTCCCATCCAGCAGCGTTGGAAGCAGCTGGGTCTCAAGGAGCAGGGTTGGTTGTTAAGACCGACACAGATTTTGAAGCTGCTTATAAAATGTGCCTCCGGCAAGCCGTGCTCCCTGCCTCTGCTTGCCTGCCTCCTGGGCTGCATACCTTCAGCTGGGCAGAGGAGCCTGCCTGCCTCTCCTTTGCCTCCTGGGGTTTCCTGGCTCTGGTGGGATCACGGGGTATCAGAGGATCTGGGACTCACTGCAACAGGAGGCTGGAAGAACCTTTACTTATAGGTCTGCTGACGCCATCCTTATGGTGTTTCCAGAGGCTTGCAAGGGGAGCTGAAGTCCCTGTTTGCTTTCTATTATGGATGAACAGCTTTGCCCACCTTCAGGTCATCTCATTTCCCTCATCTTGGCAGCAAATAATTGTCTCATTCGAATGGAAGAGCTAGAGCTGACAGAAAATCTAAAATAAGAAACATAATTAGCAGCAAAACTTTTAATTCTCCTTTCTAAGCCATTTCTAAATGTGTTAGTGCTTATTTATTGAACCTGGCTTGGCATTTAGACAGTTCCTTTCAGTGCTAATAGGGTTGATTACTGGGTTGAACACTACAGCTTTAAGGAAATGGCTGCTCAGTATTCAGAGATGCCAAGTTCCCTCTACACAGAAGTACACACCTTTCTTCACAGGAAATGTGTATTATTCAGCACAAATATATTAAAAGGATACTGTCACAGGAGCCGCAGGAGTCACAGACGTCACAGCACTAGCCCATGCATGAGGTGTGTGGCTGTGGGATGCCAAGGCTTGGCCCTGCTGGGGCTAAAAACTCCCTCCAGCACGGGCAGGACAATCCAGCCTTTGTGATGGGAACTGGGCTGGGGTTTGCTCCGGATCATTGCCTTGGCTCTAGTGCCAGGGGCACCCTGGGTGTGGCAGGACCCCTGACAGTAACCCATGGGGAGATCTGAAGAGGAGGATTAGGGGAGAGGGACATACGCAACAGGAGAAAGAGGAGAAAGAGGAGGAAGAGGAGGAGGAAGAGGAAGCTACCTGGTTTTCCCAGGTTACAGTCAAGAGCTGGGGTTCCTACCCTTGCCCACTTGCAGTTCACACTGAAATCCAAGACCCTTGTCTTCCTTCCAGAGCCAAACAGAGCAGGGTCTCCTTCCTAATAGAAATCTAGGGGCAAGAAATGTGGGCGGGAATTTTTTTCCCATCACAGTCATTATCAGAGTATTTGCTTCAGTGTATGTAATGGAGCCTTTTGTGTTCCCTCTCCTGCAGATCAATCAACAGGACAGATGTCTGATTGTCCTCCTGTTCCAATGTATATCATCATTACTCCTTTGCAGCTGCTGCAAAATAGCACAGGTGTCAATAAAAATAGAATTTGGACTTTCATTTACTTTCATTTAGGCTTTATAGGTGAAAATGGTAGGTCCTCAGAAAATAAGCCTTACCTTCACATTACTGAGCATGTGATGTCAACACAAGGCTGCTTGGGTGATGCAGCAGCCTCCAGAAATAGAGCAGGCTCCTAAAAGCTGAGAGTGTCAAGCCAGCCTGGCTGGACAAGCTTTGCCAGTGGCTAGCCAAGTGCAATGAGATTACCCTGATCTGGGGAGCAGAGATACTCGAGCTGGGGAATTTCCCCCTGGCTGTGATTATCTCGCAATAGCCACTATCCCCCATTCTCATTTCTAGCTGGGAAGGAGGTGCAGAGTGATTTTACTGGTTTGTGTCCACCGGCTTGTAAACTGCAGAGGCATGGCTTTTAAGGCAACCTTGGAAAAGCGCACAGGAGCACAAATGTCTCTGTCATTAAGGCACTGAGGTTTCAACCAGAAGGGTCACTTGCATATTGTGTCAGTGCATCATCCAAGTGCTTGTTTTTAATCTACTGGGGGAAAATTTAGTGAATCACTCAGATTTGGATTGACCATTAGAGCCACTGCTGCATTTTTTTCCCTCCATCTCTTGTTGCTGATACCCAGGCATTCTCTTTCAATGATGCCTTGGAACAATAAACCCAGAGTGACCCAGTCCAGGCAAAGTGAGATGCACATGAGAGGTCTGCATGGAGAACAGGTTGCATTGCTTGGTTATCTGTTGCATTCCAGAAAAACTTGGCCTCCAGCTGAGAAGCCTTGTCCACACAGGTGAAGACTTTTTTCTTTGGGAGCTAAAGGAAAACGGGATGCACCCGTCTGTGGGTCTTGGTGGAAGACTTTTTAAGGTGAAAATTGATGTGGGAACAGTGACAGGCAACAGCACGAGACACCTCAGGCTGCATTTCAGCCACTTCGCCTTAGTGGGATATATGGCCTGGTATGAAATGCAGGCCAGAGGGATGAGTGAAAATGGTCAGCCCCCAAAATACACCTGGCCCAGTATTCTGCCAAGGATGGGAGCCAGCAGATGCTCAGGAAGTAATACAAAAATAGAGCAAACATTTGTTTATACTTCCCAGAATACTTTCCATTTCCCCAGTGGTCTGTGACTCAGGAACCTCCTGCACTGCAGATGCCGTCTCGGCATTTAATAGCCCTTGATGGATTCCTCTTCTATCGACCAGCTTACACCCTATTGAACCAACACAAACTTTAAGCATCCACTGTACCCTATGGCAAGGAGTGCCACAGCTAAAAATCTCCTTTGTTTATTTTGAACTTGTCACTTGATCGTTTTCTTTGATGTTCACTCTCTTCCTTTGAAGAGCACTGAATAATATGAACAGCTGTTCCCCAGTCACATCACTCTTCCTTTCACAAAACTCGGTCAGATTTCTTCTTCAGTCATTTTTTCCTCCAAGATAAAAAGTCTTAATCTATTCAGTCATTCCCTGAATGGAGGCCCTTTTGTGCTTTTGATCATCTTCAATTGCCTTCCTCTGTAACTTTTCTATTTCTTCTGTATCATATTTGAGATCAGTGAATCAGTTCTGCACAACAGCATTCAAGAGAAGGGAGCCCACGGATTTATACAGCAGCAGAATGATTTCCCCTGTTTTGCTCTCTCCTCCTTTCCTAATAATTCCTAGTTTTCTGTTTGCTTTTTTGATTGCTACTGAGTCTTGAGTTGACATTTGCATAGAGTTATCTATTATAACCTGAGGATTTTGCTCCCAAGTGGAACTAGCCAGCTTGGAGCCCATTATTTTGTATGTAAAGCTAGGATTGTCTTTTCCCATGCGCATCACTTTACATTTATCTACATCAGATTTTATCTGTGATTTTATTACCCTTTCATTCAGTGCCACAAGGGTCTTTCTGCAACTATTCAGTCAGCCCTTTGCCTCAACCACCCTTAACATCATCAGCAAACTTCTCCTCTCCCTTTTTGCTGCTATTTTGAGATTATTTCTGAATATTTTGAAAGCACGGGACAATGTTTTGGCTAATTTAACAGCTTCCTCTCTCAAATTTGAAGTGCCAGTTCCCAGGGAGAGGGAAGAAATGCCGCTTCCTGAGCTCTTGGGGTGTCACTGGAGAGCAGCTGGCATTTCTGGGAATAAATGGCATTGTGCCTAAGCAGCACTTCTGCCTCTCCCCTTGCACAGATGGGATGGGGGGTGTGACACTTGCTGGGATGTGTGTCTGCCCCTCCCTGTACTGGACCAGTGGAGGATGGGCACAAGCCCAAGGAGGTGAGCAGAAGCCCTGGGGCCCCAGGAAAGGGCACAGAGTGGAGGCAATGGATGGCAAAGCCTTTCTCTGAGAAAACCTCTGCACACGAAGTTGTGTTGAACGAACAGGAGCTGACTGGGAACTCTTCCTCGCAAGAAGCCATCTGGGAGCCTGTCGAGCTTGCCCAAGGGAGTCCAAGGCCACAGTCAGACAAGGGGCCTCTTTCCATGGGAGGAGAACACGAGGATGATGGAACAGCCACTGCCCTCTGCCCAGGCAAGGTGAGACCCAGCTGGTTGTTTGGTGAGAAAAAACCAGAAATGACCAGTGAGGAGCACTTTCCCAGTGGTGTGTTTTCCTGGGAAGCAGCACCTTGCAGCAGTGCCCGGCAGGGGATCAGTGCTGGGTAGCAACAGCAGGGGCTCTTTCTGCTGGGAGCGTCCTTGTTTGGGGAAAGAGGCTGGAGGGTTGCACTGCTATTCGTAGGCAAAAGGAGCCAGACTGAGAATCTCTCCAGCACCACAGGGGAGCATGAAATTAATTCACTTGGAGTAAAATAGGAGAGTGTTCCCCATCCCGGTCCAGTGGCAGAACTCAGAGCCACAGGGTCACACAGAATATGTTTCCTTCTCCTCTCTGGCCACAGTAACTTCTTGTTGCAGCCTCTAGAGCCAGGCAGTGCAGGACTTGCCAGCTCTTCGGTGAGATGCCTTTCAGAAAAGGCACGTGGCTTCCAGAAAAACGCTCTGTGGAAGTGACTTGATGCTCTCGCACCTGCAAGGGGAAAAAGAAAGTGTCTCTTCTCTGATGATTGAGCAGAAATTGCTTCAAAGAGCAGAGGCTCTCCCCTTTCAAGAGACTTAAGCTTGACCATCAGAAAACCAGAACCCTTTTGATGACAAAAGAAAAGAGCAGGCATCAATGACTCAAGCACAAAGTGTTTCTTGAGCTGGGAATAGTTTTGTCTCCTGGCAAAAAGATGCAGTTGCACATGAAAAAAATGACTGACTGGTTTCATAGATCCAGGGAGCAAAACAGAAATTCAAGAGAAGGCCAGTGGCAGACCCACCGATATTGCAGCCCTCAACCCCCTCCTTATCCGAGTGGGGAAGGCACTCAGCCACCGAGGCAGAAGTCCTTATTTCCATTCCAGCCTGACAGCTCTGGCCGTGTCGCTGCCCACCCAGGGACTGAAGCTGAGGACTGGCAAGTGGCCAGGGCTCCTCCAGAGTGGCTGAGAATTCCAGGTGTGCCTTCAGCTCTTGTTTAAGGGTGAAGTTTGGGGTGGGAGCCATGTGGCGTGCCCAGTGCCAGCCCAGCACGGCTCACACATCTGCACAGCCCTGCTGCATTGACAACAGATATAAAATCAGCCCCTTTGGCTCCTGTTACAGACTTTGCATTTCATCCAGGTCAAAGCTGGAGGGTCTTTGCCTTCCTCTCTCGATGGGAGGTTTTGGGAGGAATGAGTAATAAAGAACAACTCTTCTCACCACCAGAAAGGCAGACGTGGATCGTAGACAGAGCACAACTTTTGCATAACAGCAGTGGCAGCAGCCTGTGTAACTGAGCCAGCACAAACCCACAATGCCTGCAAATAAAGCCAGAGTAAGAGGCAAAATGCACAGGTGCCATTCATTGGTCCTGGTGGCACCAGGGTTTCTGCTGTCAGCCAGCCCACCCAGCCCTGGACCACAGCTGGTTGACGGATAAGGAAAACCCCTCTGGAAAGAAACCTGGGGAAAAATGGGCTGGGTTTAGGTGACAGGACTGATCACAGTAGAAGGCAAGAGAATGGCTACTATAAATACCACAGAGAGGAAAAAGGCCCTTAAGGCTAAACCAGACTTACACTGCTTTTGAGCCAGTATCATAGAATCACAGAATGGCAGCATGGTTTGGGTTGGAAGGGACATTAATGATCATGTAATTCCAATCCCTTCACCATGGGCAGGGACACCTTCCACTAGACCAGGTTGCTTCTTGTCAACCAACACCCCCAGGTCCTTCTCCATAGGGCTGCTCATAATCCATTCTCTGCTTGAGAAATCCCCAGTGAGGAGCAAGGAGAGCTGACCATGAATATTTCCATTGCAAATGCTTTGCAAGTGCAGTCTATTTTACTTTCCAAACTGCAAATTTTCTAATTTCCCTTGAAGATTCTTCATATTAACATTGTCTTAAAAACTGAGTGTGTCCTGATTTTTAATGTAGTTTCTCAGGGTTTTCTTTTTAAAGGGAGAGCAGCTGCTTTTTAAAAAACTGTTTTTAAAGTTTTAAGCCTTTTAGAAAGGCACAAAGACACTTTTTTTCCCACTTTCTCAGTGCTTCACAGGACGTTAAAAGAAGGCCAAATTCCCAAGTTGTCCACATTCTCATATGAAAAACAACTATAACTTCCCATTGAGCTCTTAAGAAGGAAGTGTAAACATGCCAACTGTGTTTATGTAGGAGCACAGATAATTAAATATAGCCTACATTTCTTGACATTATATATACATATATGCCATTATAAGAACTGTCTAGATCTGAGTCCAATTTAGTTTTTTAAAAATTAATGGTGCTGGTGCTGATTTTCCTTTGTCCTCTGAGGACAGAAGGCTCTGCGAAGTGCGCCCTTGGCAGTGCTCCTGTAAAGCTAATCCCAGCAGTGGTTGACTGGAAGGAACAGCCCCAGGAAAATGTGAGTCTACCAGCACTGCGTGAGCATGGCTGTAGCACAAGCTTCTTCCTGGCAGAAAGGGAGAGTGACCACCCCGTGGCAGTAGCATGGAAACAGACTCTACCCTCTTCCACACCCTTCACCTCTCTTGCCCTCCAAACCAGGCTGCTCCATTCAAACCGCCCAGCAGGGTCAGATCCAGGCTCCTCAGCTAGGAATCACAAAGGGAAGTGCTCCTGGTCCCAGACCAACAGTCTAACAGCACAGGCAAAAGCTTTACAGGGTTCAGGCAGCCTTGAATTCATAGGAAAGCACATCACCACTGTGTCCAGCAGGGGATGGGGTATCCTGGGACATCCCCTCCAACCCAACTGCCGAGAGAAGCAGGGCCCAGGGCCTGCTGTCCCAGCTTCTGTGACCCTGGGAGGACAAGCAAGGACTGGAGTTCTGTCTCATGAGCCAGGGGCTGGAAGGGATCCCCCTGACAGCCCAGGCCCCTCCAGCATGGCTCCTGTCTTCCCTGCCTGCTTCTCCTCTCCCTTCTCCAGCCAGACAGCATTGCACTTTCTGCCAGCAGGCAAGAAAATTACCTGTGATTTATCACACAATCAGTGATTTCTTTGGCTTTTTTATTTTGGACATAGAAGCACGTTATACTGCTCTCCCACGCAGAAATATAGGGGTAGCAAATCCTCCTGCCTGGGACTGTCTGTCTTTTTAGCCTCATAAAAAGCCTGAAAAATGAAAGCAGGAACAAAAATCGTCAGTTTGTTGCTTTTTTTGTTCCCCTCTATCCCTTACAAGCAGGAAGGAATTCTTAGCTTTTCTGCAGAGCCAGAGCCTGCGCCTTCAGGTTATTAAACTGGTGCCAGAGCTACGGCTGGAGACACCCACTTCAAGCACACAAAATGCCTCCACCTGGGAGCTGCTGTGGATGAGCCCCTCAAGTCCCTGCCACAGACACAGTCTGAGCACAGTCCCTTTCTGCACGTGAGAAGTGCCTGCTGCATTATCAATGATCCCTCTGCTTTACCCTCTCCTAGCTGCTCTCCATTCTTCCCAGGGAAGCAGGTGGTAATGCTGCTTATTTCTATTAGAAAGTATTAAACCCTGCTCCCTTGTAGTGCTGGGAGCTAAGCCCTTAGCTGAGAAATGTGTCTATGTTGCTTGTCAGTACCTTGCAGGATAAATTACTTTTGTGTCTGATGAAAAGAGGGCCCTTAGCAAATTATATCATCAGAGAGCAGCTAATAACATAGAATAAAAGAGTTACCTTTGTATATGGAATGTGAAAACACAGAAGTGAAGGATGAGTTTTCCTCGGTTATTTGAAAGGGTTTAATTAAACAGCAAGCAAACAAACAAAAATACCCAAGGCAAGATGGAAAGAGCAGAGTGTGGTGGTCTGGCAGTGCTCTGGGGTTGGTACCTGTGCAGGGAGAAGGAAGGCCTGGGGCAGCACATCCCCATCCCCGCTGTGCAGGCAGGCATCCCCACCCCACGGCCACATGGAGGCCCAGGTGGCCACAATGGAAAAATGTGGGCTTCTTACCTGCACCTGTGAGGGGAAGCCACAATGGAGTTGGTTAGCTTGAGGTCAACATTGCTGCTGGTTTGTTTCTCATCTCCAGTGAGTGTTCCTCACTAAAGAATGACTTAGGTGACCAATTTCTTGCAGTCTAAGTTGTTATATGAGGTGAGTGATGGCTTTAGTAAAAGCTGCAAGCATCTGAGCCATCAAATAATAATTTTTGACATCCCATTCCCAGTCTCCAAAGTTTCCCTTCAGAAAGCTCGCATCTGGGGGAATCACTAAATCCCATCTCAATTTTACAAGTCCTCCCTGTGCTGGGGCTAATTAATGGACCTCTTAAATGTCTAACCGGCTATAACAAATCATTTTAAATAGCTTCTGCAATAACGCTTCCATCAGACTCCTGCAGTCCTGCCGTTCGCCCGCGGACACGTTGGTGTTCCATCCATCACACGGCAGCCAGCTTTTACAGCCTGACACCGAGGTACCTGGGGGTGCTGGTCGACAGCCGACTGAACATGAGCCAGCAGTGTGCCCTGGCAGCCAAGAAGGCCAACGGCATCCTGGCCTGTATCAGGAATGGTGTGGCCAGCAGGACCAGGGAAGTCATTTTTCCCCTGTACTCGGCACTGCTGAGGCCACACCTTGAGTGCTGTGTCCAGTTCTGGGCCCCTCAGGTCAGGAAGGATGTTGAGATGCTTGAGCGTGTCCAGAGGAGGGCAATAAGGCTGGTGAGGGGCTTGGAACACAAGCCCTATGAGGAACGGCTGAGGGAGCTGGGGCTGTTCAGCCTGGAGAAAAGGAGACTCAGAGGTGACCTTATCACTCTCTACAGCTTCCTGAAAGGTGGTTGTAGTCAGGTGGGGGTCGGTCTCTTTCTCCGGACAGCAACTGATAGAACGAGAGGACACAGTCTTAAGCTGCAGCAAGGAAAATATAGGTTGGAAATTAGGAGAAAGTTTTTTACAGAAAGAGTGGTAAGGTACTGGAATGGTCTACCCGGGGAGGTGGTGGAGTCACCATCTCTGGATGTGTTCAAAAAGAGATTGGATGTGGTGCTTGATGCCATGGTTTAGTTGAGGTTAGGGCATGGGTTGGACTCGATGATCTTGAAGGTCTCTTCCAACCTAGTGATTCTGTGATTCTGTGATACTGTGATTCTGTGACCAAGGAGATCCTGAGCAGCACCAAACCATCTCCGACGTGCCACAGGTCCCTCCCAGCCTCGCAGGACCACGCTTCCCATCGGTATCAGCCACGTGCCAGCTGCTAGCTCGCCTCCAAACTGGGCCCGGCTGCTGCAGCCCATCCAGCCTCCCCCGGCACCTGCAAATTAAGGGCAGTGCCTAGTGACCACGTTTGTGAAACAGAACGTGATAGTGCTGACAGGAGGAAAAGAGAAAACTGACAGCTTGTCCTGCTTATGGACAGGCTCAGGCTTGCCCGTGGCCAGCGCTGTAACACGTCACGGATGGAAAGTTTGATTTATTTTTTTTCCTGTTGTTTTTTCCAAGCTGCGGCACCAGGTAACACTGAGGGAGGCCAAGACACTCTTGCAGCCTGGTGAGAATCAACTTCTTCATGCTTAGGCAGGAAAAACTCAGTGCAATACATGCTGTGAATGATAAAAACTCCCTGTGTGCCACAGCTGGGGGACTCTCCAGGGCCCAGAGCCCTCTGCCCAGGATATCATGAGATGGGGAGTATTGATTTGTATTTGTATGTATGAATATGGGCTGTTTTCCCTCACACGCTGCCTTTCCCTCTCCTCCATAGTTTGGCAAGGCCATTTCCCTTACCCAGCCACACGCACAACCATACACACCTGCATGGAAGATCTTTTTTTAGGGACTTTCAGATGAAGATGTGCAATAGGAAGAGAGGGACTGTGGAAAGATGACTGGGGTAAAAAAGATAACGGTGTGGAAATTGCTGGGGAAAATACAGCCGCTACTCCCTGGATGGAACACGGGCAGCATATCCAAACTCCCACACACAACACGGCACAATCTAAGGGGGACTAAAGGGGGGCTGGAGTGGAAACACCACAGCCAGGCTCTGTTGAAACCCCTGCAGAGGAGGGAACTCAGTGGTACTTTCCAGCTGATAAGCCCCACAGCAGCTGAAAACCGCGGGAGATAAAGGAAGATGTCCTGCTCTTGAATCAGCAACCGTGGTGAAATCACTCTCCTTGGGCTGGCACATGTCCCCATCAAAAGGGTCCCATCTTTCTGGGGGTGTTGGCAGACCAATCAAACACAAAGGGTTTGAGTTAATCTCCCCTTTTCACATGACAGGGACTCACACACACAGAGCCCACACCCCACCCAAGGGGTTTTTCAAGGGGTTTCTCCTTCAGGGACTCATGGCTCTCCAAGGGACCATCCCATTTCTGTAGCGCGCTTTTACCAAAGGACAAAAACTTACCAAAAACCAGCCCCTGACTTGATGCATCAGGTCCCAGAAGCGACTCTTGAATGGAAAAATGGAAGCTTGGTCCAATTGCAGACAAAATGTGGTACCTGGGACCAGGAAGTTGTTTGGTCTAAATTCACCCAGCTGTGTATTTCTCCCCAGGGCCACCCTGGACCCATGCACTGGGATCTACTTGGGCTGGGAAGGGGCCAACCAAAAGCATTGGAAGTGGCCTGACTTCAGCCACCACTCCCACAGCCCTCCTTTCCAGTCCATCACCACGGAACAGAAAGGCCACATCACCATTAAATCCCAGATTTCGGATCAAATTGACTTACTGTTCCCCAGGCACAAAAATCCAGTCTGTTTCAATGTGGGGTCTCCGCTCCTGGTGAGCATTTGCTGTGATACCCCTGCCTGGCTGGCTCCAGCTACCAGCTCCTTGGAGAGCAGCAAGGAAACCACCCAGTGGAGATAAACCTGGGACTGCTGCATGGGACTGGTCACAAATTTTCATGCAGAATAATCACTGTTTCATTCAAAACCAAATTTCCTGCCTGTGTGACTCTTAATGAAATTCCCTCCCAGGAAAGCATTAAGATGAGTTGAAATGCTGTCACTGAAGGGTAAGAACAAGACTCTCAAATTCATTTTTTAATGCTGTTTCTTTTCAAAACATTAATATTAAATGTCAATATAAGCACAAAGCTTCTGATTTTATCTAAACAGCATTTCACTTATGAAACAGGCATGTGGCAAGAGGAACACCAAAATCCTTTGGTATTTGTTGTCACTCACTCAGGTTTCCCACTTCTGACCTTTCCTTGGAGGTGGAAACCCTGTTCTGGCCAGGGCTGAGCCCTGCTCAGTGCCAGTGTGACTGTCCCAGCCTACTGGTGTGTAACCCTGTCCCTCACTAGAGGCAAACACAACTGGTCAGCACTGAAATCAGGTGTTGCCCATGCCTGGTTGGGGGCTGAGGCCTCAGCGGGAAGGATTCAAGTTGTCTTCCCTGGTGCAGGCACAGACCAAATGTCAGCCCTCACAGCAATACTCTGTACGTGGTCACAGGCACATCGCGAATGGAAACAACCTCTGCACTGGCTGTTCAGGAGGGTGGCAGTGAGCCAAGCCCCACTGTGCAGAACCATAAAGCACTGGCTACTACTGCTCTTTGACCCCCAAAATTCAGACTTCTTCTCAGGGCCATCTGCTCTGTTAGATAAGGAAGTCATCTTCCTTGTCCCACTGCTTCTGGGCAGCCCACTCCCACCCGAGCTGGCTCAAGTCATGGGTTTAGTTCTTTGCTCTTCTGACCTCTTGTGCTGGAAGAGGATCAGCTCCCAAGGGAAGCTGTAGGATTAGTGTGCTCCACAGGCACGAAGGAAAAGGGCACCCATGGCACATTGCATGGTGAAAGGCTGGGCTACAAGAGATACAGGATGCTCTCCCACTCGCCCCCACAGAGAGTTTGGCATTAACACCCTTCACTCTGGGCTCTCTTTGCAGCTGAAAGATCCACAGAAAAGTCACCCACTTAGGTGGCCAGAAAGCAAAGAGGAGCTCCTCCTTCAGTCTAAAAACATCCAGCTCAGGAGCCTGCTCTCCAACAATCAATGTTGCAATACTTTTGGCAATCTCTTTCTTAGTGATATCACTCCTTGCATTTCATTATCTTCTACCTGCATGAAACACTGAATTGCAAGAAATTAGTGCTCACAGCAAGCAGTCACATCAGCACTTCAGACCGACTTTTCCCCTTATCAGGGTGGTAACAGTCACTTTGCAATGAAAATAAAGCTCCTGTCTTCAAGCTCACAATGCCCATCTGTACACCAGGTCCTTGGAACACCAGGTTTGCCTCAGCTGACAGCATGTGATGGATCCCAGCCTGGTCAGTGGGGTTACACACCAAATGCACAGTACCTTGAAGCTCATGGCTTCCATCCCGCAGTCGAGGAACTGGGAATTTGGGAACTGGTTGTGCCAAGTGTGACCTACCAGCTCACTTTGGCTCTCAGCCAGAGACACCTGGGCTGGTGCAGAGGGGATGGCAAAGAGCAGCCTGGGCACAGGGACCGGAGGCAATCCAAGAGAGGGAACACAAGGTGTCTCTTGGGTGTCCGGGCTCCAGCTGATGGCAATTCCCATGGCTTAGTGGCATGGTTGGCCACCACTGAAAGGGACCAACTGATTCATTTCTCTTTTTGCTCTATTTAGAGGTCTTTATATCAGAGACCTGATTTGCTCCACAGTATTGGCTTGGTTTTAGGACTCAATGAGGATGAAAATGCACAAGAGTAGGAGAAAAAGCATTTGTGGACAGAGCTGGATCTACCTGCAGGCACCAGGATTTGCTTCAGCAGCACACACTTTTCCTCCTTTTCATACCCACATCACTTTGTCAATACCAAATATGCAGTTTGAGAAAAGGACTATTAAGTTTTGCTTGAAAAACACATGGCAGAGCGTAAGACTTTGCTGCAGGCATCACTGTTGTCCAAAATCTGGCTGTGGCCAGGCATTCACCCCATTTACAAGATGCAATCCAAAGGGCCAGACCCGTAGAGGAGGCTCCGAGTGACCAGGAAGCTCTAGTCACACATCGCTGCCCCAAAGCTCTCAGACAGAAGCCAAATTCCACAGGGAAGGAGAGCTTTTACTTTGATAGTTCATTCAAATGACATTGTGAAAGCCAGAGGGTGAAGGGAAGCGTCATGCTGACATTACAGGGGACAAACCAGAAGCTTCTGGATGATGTGTTTTACAACACCAAGGACCAGCAGAGCACTGCAGGGTAATGAGAAACTCTGGGCAGATGAGTCTGTGAGTAACCAGGCAAGAACAGTCATCAAATACAGTAACGCTTGTGTTTTCTGCCACCAGCTCCCAAGCTCTCTCAGTAAAAGCCAACTTGGCCAAAATATGTTCTTGTATTACAGTTGTGGTTCACAGTTGTGGTTTCTTCCTCCTAACAAAATTGCAAGGAAGGAAACCATTTAGTCACACAAGACTGCTTGTCAGTAAAGAAAATACAAATTTACTTTTATTATAACCATAAAGAGGCATTAATTTAACAATTAGCTGTACATTCAGCACTCAGGTATATATCTGTGCCAAATAAATTCAGTTCTCTCACTGCTAAAAAAAGAACACTTCTCAGCAATGTAAGCCTGTGCTTACAGGATGTTTATTGTCTCTGTATTACAGTTATCTCGACAGACAAGCCTCAGGATACAGAATAAAGCTTTACTCTTGGACCAAAATAGGAGGCAACATTTTTATTTAAAAAAATTAAAAACAGCAAGTTTCTAGTCAGATAATATAAAGCATCTTAAATTAATCTTTTGAAAGTATTTACACTATTTGTAAACGTAAATATCTGAAACTGTACATGTTTAAACAAATGTTCATTTAGCAAACAGGCTGTATAAACTGATTGCTCTTCTAATCTTTCCACCGGCTGTCCTAGAGCTGTCTGGGTACTCCAAGAGAGAAAAAGATCCCAAGCACAGGAGTGACTACTGCCATGGTTTACCCTTCACATCTCTTCTGTACAATGTCTGTATTAAGTCAGTCATAACCCTGTAAAGTGACCATGCAGTCCTTCTGAAAAACTTTATAAAAAACAAATATACATATATTACAATGCACTGGACATTATTTTACAGCCTGTATTTCTACATACGTAAAGGGAGAGGGCAAGTTTTTCTCCTTGTTAGTTCCTTTAGTTAACTTTTAAGGAGTCATGTAAGGTCCTCTGAGTACCATTTATGTACCTCAGCACCACTGCTGCAACACTTCTTGTGGTAGCTTTCAATCCTACCATCTTATAGTCCAGCCTTGTTATTTATAACAGAAAAATTATTAAATCAAAATACCACCGATGTGCAAGGAAATTTCGTCAAATTCCAAAGTACAGAACAGGCTTTATAAATAAGTTAAAAATCTGCCACGTCACCCACTACATTTTCATTTTGCAGTGCTGCACAATGATGATTTACACACCGAGACACCCTGAAGTGTTCATTCCATTAAGGGCCAGGCATTTAGCATCCAGCTTTCCACACTAATGTCCAATTAATACACACTCAACAGCGTGCACTGTTTACCAGTTACCGAGTACTTATCCTCTCTTTACAACGCAGATTTGACAGCCTTGCACGTCAAGTTTCAGGCATCCCCACACCCCTGATTAGCACTTTCTCCACGGCACAAAGGCTGTGCAAGTTCCAGACCCAGTTCCCACTTAAACAATGTGACACCACCATCTGATCTCGGGAAAGGCGAAAAAACCAACTCTGCCCAAAAACTAAGTACCTGAAAACCTCAATGCTAAGCATTGCTGTAAAGCATCTGAATACATGCAGTTCCCCCAGAAAAAACAGAAATTATATTGCACAGCTTTCCATTGCAAATCCCAAGGATCTGAGACTCTTTACATGGAGAAAGGCTAGAGTATGAAACTTCAGGTCAGACCTCACAGCTCCCAATCACAAGAGTGTAAGAAAGACAGCACATCCAGTGTTTCAAGAAACACTTCACATGTGGGAAATTAAGTTTCCCCAAGCAAGAACCTCTGCATTACTTTCAAGCACGTGGTGGATTACTAGGATTTTCAGGGAAGTTAAAGAAAAACTCAGAGCATGCCTGCTTTTAAGTCAAACTGTCATACCAATGTGCTTATCTCCCAAGTCTCACAAATATCTATTGCTGCTCCCATTTGACTCCCTGCACTGTATTTCCAGTGTGTCTTTGAAAGTGTGACTTTCCATTGCATATATCAGCTCACTAAGGGAAAGCAAGAACGGTTTTTACACTTAAAAAAACAAACAAAAAAGGTTCTCAGTTCTGAAAATATCTGGAAAAGGCAGTAGTTGAGCTTCCATAAGAGTGATCAGCAAAGGGGTTTTTGTTTCACTTTCTTCTGCCCACAGCTTGAGCCAATGAACAGGAAGACCTTTATCAAGTCAACAAGCCTGTTCATTTTGGGTTTTTTTCCCTCAAACAGGGTTAAGCAGCCTGGATAGTTTTGATGCAGACCGGACTGCACAGGGGGATCCTTCGTTTCCTTCAAGTGAATTTCTCTGCATTCCCTTCACTGCCTGGCATTCAGCTGAAGCTTATTCCAAGCAGCCTCACTGTTGGGCTACTTGGACATCGACAACAGTAAGTTCACCTGAAAGACAAAATGAAAGTCAACATTACACAGAGCAGCCAAGTTCCAGAACAGATGTGTTGTATTTTAACCTTTAAACAGGATTCCTGGGAAGCACATTAATCAGAAGACAGTTACAAAACAATAGGTAAAGTTTCCATTTAAATGCCCACTCACAGGCTTTTTAAAATACAACTGCTGACCATGCTGACCACTCATTTCAGCAGTCAAAACTACTGTGACAAACTTTCTAAGATAACTTCACGTGTCATCAAGAAATTCCAAAAAACAGGCACAGTGGCAAAAAATTTTACCATTCCTCTCAAATATCTGGAACACATTTGAAATCCTTCACAGTAGTTGTTTCCCACAGATTACAATATAGTTTCCCATACACTTCAGTTTGTAGGTAAGTGATCCTAGGGTTCATCAGATAAACAACTGGAGGAAGCCATCACCTGTAGGATAACCCCACCTCCTTATGGTGCATCACTCCCACTCAGTGCTCCAGGACAGTTATCACACATTCCTGTGGCCACACGCACTGCAGGCAACATCCTCTAATCCATAAACTAGATTACCTGTTTAAATACTGGCATCCTGTGATAATCAAGATTCTACCCACATTCCCTAGACTACTAAGGTCAAAGTGACATTTTTAAAAGCCTACTTGGTTTCTGACAGAGAATCCTAATACAGGGAATTCTTAACCCAAATCATCTCTGAGACTAAAGACCTTACCATGTAGGGTTACACTTCCATAAACATCTGTACATTTTCTCAATACAATTTACTTCAAATGCACTCTAGTAATTCATTCTCATGCTTCCTAAATGTAAAAGTTGCTGCTTTTTGTATTTGTCAAAAGAAAGATTGCCTTCAAATGCACAGGTTTTTTAAAGGCGTATTCTCTGTCTTTGATACCTTTCCAAGAAGACAATGCCAGGAAATGGCAAGACCCTTCTACAATGCTGTACAACTCAATCCCCAGCAACATCAACCACCACCTTGGTTTAAGAAAATCTATTAGACATTCATTAAAAAAACCCAACCAAAGCCCCCTCCTAGCTGAGAGTCTAAAGATCAGATAAAGCCCAAAGTTTAATCATCCAGGATTAAGGGGGATAATAAATAAATAACGATTCTGAACACTGGAAATACGAAAAATGAAAAAAATCAATGTTTAAAAAAGCCAGTCACATGAAAGAGCAACTGATAAAATAGGGAGCTTCAATATATACCTGTTCCATTGAAGGGCAAGCTATGATCTGGAGGTCTTCATTACTAAATTCTTCCTTTAACAGAGCATGGAGTTTCTGGAACATTTGCTGAATGTTATTCTTTTAAAGGAAAAAAGAAAAAATCTATATTAAAAAAACACAACACCCATCTTAAACAAGAACCAGAACCATCACAATGTCCATGGAATAGCCACTGAAGTGACCAGGTAGGGAGAAGCAGTCAAGCTTCAAGAACTTTTCTAAAACAAGCCCCAAAACAGCCACAAGGAATCCATATTAGTCGTGTGATAAAAACTTCAGCTAAGATGTGCTAAAGTGAAACACTTGAGTCCTAAAGACTCAACCTGGAAGCTTAAAACTCAAGCTTGGTTCTGCTGGTGGTTTACAGTAGGTTTTCCACTGAATCTGTATCATCCTCTCTGCCTCTGGTGCTCCTGCCCATGCATAACTGACCAAAATCGACTGGTATGGTGTGGGACAGAGTTAATTTTCCTTATGGTAGCTCCTTTGGTGCCAAGTGGAAGATGTACAGAATAAAGAGCAGCAGTTACCTCTCTGTAATACACGTGTGTTGCGTAGCACAAGCAAGAGCAGAACAGCTGTTTGGATCCGGCTCTTTTTAAGCTAAAGATATCACCATGAAACATCTACAGGAAAACATGGCAGCCATACTCACCCTGACTGGCTTAAACAGAATTAATTCTGTATCTTTATTGGACAGGTATAAGGACATGCTTCGTAAAGTTGATGGCAACTTTGTTTTTATTGTCTTGTAAGTGGAAGAGACCAGATCGTTGATCTTTGCTGAAAGTAAAAGAAAATATGTTTAATAGGCTAAAATGGAGTTCTGCTCGCTGAAACCTACGCTCCAGAAAATCACCTCCACTCTCCTGGGGCAGATCATTACCACAGGTCTGAGCGGAAGGGAGAGAGGGGCCGGCTGGGCTGTGCAGTATCAAACCCATCACAGGACAACAGCCTGCCAGACACTGCTTCCTTTCCCAGCAGAAAACACATCCACCTCATTTCTGAAAGCTACCACATCCTCCTGAGGTTCCTGAAATCACAGCCCTTCAACAGCAACAAAGTTCTACATATGCTCCCGCCCAGAAAACTTACATGGAAAAGAAACTGCTGGGAAACAGTGCTAGTAAAGAGAACAGAATATCACAAATTCTCCTTACTGATCACAGGCCATGTCTGTGAGAGGAAAGGCTGCACAGAAATCTGGATTTTGAATTAACCAGATAGGAATCTCTCTGTCAGACAAGCGCTTCTTTCTTTATTGCTAGGAATTTTAATGATTTTACAAGATCATTGCTTAAAGGCCAGGAGAAAAATATATTTTGTAGTTTTAAAGTACCAAAGTTAATATCCTATGTGGGTTTTTTCCCCCCTCAGCTTCTGCCTCAGCTAAATTTTCTGCCTAGTCCCGCTTCCCAGACAAATGACTCCAAGAAACAGCAGAAGCTCTGCTTCGATCTGCCTCTACACACATAATTATCTCCAAACAAACATTAAAAATACTCCTGAAGAAGCGGGAGATGTTAAGCAGAAGCCTGAGTTAGCCCTTGAGAGTGTCTGACCCATGGAGCAGTACTGAATTATGTATGAACATGGCTGGCTTTGCATCTTAAGAATATGGTGCAACAGAAGGTTCCAATGTATGAATTGGAATAATCAGATTTTTTCACCCAGAAGCACAACTTTGTAATGTGAAGAGCAAAACAACCCAGGAGCATCTAAAACTGCTCCAAATGTTCCTATGAAGCATTCACATTTGAATTTAAAAAAAAGAAGGGAAACAAACATGGATTCCATTTTTGCATAGTGGCAGGAAAACTGAAAAGAAAGTAAATACCAAATGTACAGACAATAAGGGCTTCAATGAGGATTCGTTCTTTCCTACAAAAACAAAAGCTTTATCACAACATAATCAATTAATTCCTTAAGAACATTCTGTATGCAGTTGCAGAAATGCTGTTTACATGCATGAACAGTCACAGCTTGAGAAATACTCAAGGCATTCACCTACTGCATCAATTAAAGTCATATTCTGAAGTTTGTCAGGTTTTTAGAGCTGGCTTAAGACATTTCAAATAGCACATAGGCTAAAATGGAAGCCAGGGTTTGCAAGAAGGTAGACAGCTCTTATATGTAGAATTTTTCAAAATCAATCACAGTCTCTCAGTCCAAGTTATTCTGACCACCTCTTCAGATTCCTAACAGTAACATGAATATAAACCAAAGTAAATACCTGGTTGTGCCCAAGGCTGCTGTGAAAGGCTGTAATTGGGACCTCCTTGAGTGGCCATTGTTTTTAAAGCAGCTACCTAAAACAAGTAAAATCAACAAACTTACGTTTCTTTCAGTTGAGTTCTCAACAAAATGATGAAGTAAAAATTGCACAACTCTCTTAGATACCCCAGTGTACAGAATCTCCACTGCTCTGTCTCTTCTATGACCTGACTTAACAACACACAGGGGAAGCAGCTTGACAGAAATGCAATTCAAAATTACAACCGTGATCAATTCTTGGAAGTAAAATTCAAAATGGGATTAAATTTACAAAGATGCTTAGGCACCTAAGGATACAAAACCTCAAAAGAGATTTATCCTTAAGCAGCTTAGTGAAACTCCCCAGATTCCCAATGAATCATTGAGATCACTCAGACAATCTTATCGATCTCACCAGTTACCCATTTATATTTTAGGCATGCCACTGACCCCTACCCCAGCATGACAGGCGTGAGGAAATTTAATACTGTAACCTTCTAAATTCTCAAATATCAGCAGCTGGGATATCTGCAGTCCATGCAATGCTGTAGCCCCAGTTTCTGAGATGTCATGTCACTTATTCTCAGGACCTAAGGTTCAGAATAGATCCTGTTGAGAGGTTTTCTCAAGATACTTAGAAATCCTGAGCTCCAGAGCAGGTTCTAGAAAGAAATGCATTGTAACATAATACTCTAAGACCTCCCTCACAAACACACGTACACAACCCGAGTCTGTTTTTGAAGGCTTACAAATGCAGTCAAAGTAGTTCCTGCAAAAAGAAAAGCTCCTGCCAACCTTCACACACCTGTTCCAATTCAATGAAAAATTAAAGCTTCTTGATCAAAGAACACAAGGGTTGCTTTTAAAAACAAACTATGTCATGTTCCTTTAACCCATTAATCTCAAAAATGCCTGGAAAATTGCTGCTGGAACTTAACGGAAAGTGCATTATCTTCAGCTAATCACACAGCACTAGCAGCTAGTCCTATACCCAATTTAAATACCAATTCCCTTGTCCCACCAGTACTTCAGTTAGGTTAACAAACGTAAAACACATTTGTACCTTTGTCATGAACTCCTCCAGCTGTTCTATAAACTGTTTGGTTTGCTGCTGAATAAACTGCTCACAAGCTGATTTCAGATGACGATCCACATCTTTCTTGGAGTCGATATAATGTTCTCTGATTTCTGGAGTACCCTTGAACAGAGAACGACAATTCTCTTCTTTTTATTTGCCAGAGATCACCACACACTTAAATGACCCAATTTTTCTTAATGCAGTAAGACTCCACATTACCTCCAGTAAGAACTGTATCAAGGCGTTGTTGCTGTTTAGTCTAAAAAATCTTGAAACTGCCTTAGGGTTCAGGATTTTAAATGCTGCATCTGTGAATCAGAAAGTCACTCACACTGTAAGTCAATGCCACTCAGCTCCAGGAACTACAAACTCTAATCACTCATTTATGCATAAAAAATGGCCCAGCATGAATGATTATGACTGTAACATTAATGGACTCTAGCCCTGCTCGGAGTGGATGCACAAGTGCGCACGCACAGAAGAACACAAATCTCAATTGACTACTTTTCAATGGCACCTATGGTAAACCTGAACCTAAGAGTTGCACAGTCTCAAGAGATAAGTACATTACAAGAAACTACCAGGTTCCTGATATTAACTGCAGTGCTATGAGCATGAAAATGGTATGAGCTCTCCTCTTCTTGCTACTGTATCTCCAAGTGGAAGACTTTTACATAAGCTATTTAAGCATTTACAAACAATATACAGAAATTTGCACAGATTGCCTGGGAAAACCAAGTACAGTTGCATGAAATAACTTAGAATTGGCACTTTTTTCCTCTGTGCTTAACTGTTTTAGTTAGGACTAAACAACAAAACATCAATGTTGATAAACATTCACGTTTATGTTCTCCACAGAAGTCTCAAGAAGGAAAACCAACAATGTCTGTAATTAACAAAAGATACTGAAATTACACCTGTAGCTTTAACAGGATGTTGTCAAGCTGAAATCTAGTCAACTTGGGAAAAAGAAAATTATCAATAGTTGCAGTTATTACCCTATCGTCAGTCGTTTATCATCCTACACATTCATCTGCTTTTTTTTTTAATTTCAAAAGGAATTCTGCACTCTGTCTTGCTGTATAGAACAGGGGGAGGGAAACAAGACATAAGAGTAAAAGAAGTGCTCTCTCGAGGCATTAAATAAAGAGGGAATACCAAATACATAGATTTGTAGGTTTTGCACTGAACTAAGAATGTGTACTCCTACGCAGTGAAAGGTGACCGCAGAGAAAGATTATTTTTGTTCTCTGAATTTTTTGCCAGAAATTCCAAAGACTTCCCAAATTCTTGATTAGAAGCCTATGAGCTAGTCCTAGTCCTTTTTCCCACCGCATATTTCAGTTACATGAACCTTAACATTATACTACTTCAAAAAAATTGGGGAAAAGCATGACTTCTACAGTAAGCAGTATCCCTTTGTCTGTAAATACCAAATTAAATCTTAAACATGTGTGCAGGATGTTTGGCTAGAATACAGTAAAACTATCAGCCATGTATTTTTCTTCTACAACTCATCCCAAGTATAAAAGCCCTACTGGCCTATGCTACACCACAGTAAGAATTAAGCATAACCTACATCTTTTCAACACCAGTGCCACCACCATCCAATATAAAGAAAGTGTTTTCCGTTACTTACCACTACCACCTGCGAAGCACTGGCTGGCACAAAAATTTATTCCATTAAATGAAGATGGAGAACAAACTTGTGTGTCAGCCAGGGCAAGACACCAAAAGGATGTATTTG
Source organism: Melanocharis versteri (assembly GCA_013397845.1). Taxonomy (NCBI): domain Eukaryota; kingdom Metazoa; phylum Chordata; class Aves; order Passeriformes; family Melanocharitidae; genus Melanocharis; species Melanocharis versteri. Next base: position 935,599 of record VZTG01004161.1, read on the forward strand.
CCCTTTAACCTCCAGTCAACTAGAAACCACTCAACAGGTAGGAGGTTTCATTGATGTTCAAATGCAACAAGTGAAATGGTTAGTGTAAGAAATGCTTGCTTCAGAGTTAAGACTGCAGCGTATTAGACAGCAGGAAAGAGAAGTTATTTCTTCAGCTTTCTCTTCTGGAATGGAAGGAGAGAAACTTGACATGCTTCCAATAACTCTTCCCATTATCTCTACAACTTGGAAAGTGCATGACAGTTCAATTTTGTATTGAGAGCTTTTTTCCTGAATTTTACAAGGGAACAACAATAGTACAATTTCAAAAACCACGACCACGGCCACTACTTCTATTTTCCTACAAGAGACACGCTTGCTACATAATACCATAATACCAATACAGTTTATTGAAACTGCAAAATAAGAAATCCTTCTCAAAACAAAAACCTCACAGAAAGGTCCAGGAAACCTTAATTTGCTCTGGGTAAGTTGACTATGTATTATTAAATTCACCTGCTAAGCAGCAGTAAGGAAAGATATTCCTTTAACGGGTAAGAAAAGAGGAAAGACATCTCTGTGCAATAGAAATGCAGATTACTTAGCTGTTCTTAAAAAAGACTGGATAAATTAGTTAGGTCAGCAGTGAAAGCAGGCAAATGCATTTCGTACAAAAATGAAGAATTTATTAGATACATCTTGAATTGCCCAGAATAGGAGAATGGTTTTGGTTTTTTTCAGAGCAGCTAGGAACAAAGGAAGAGATTAGAAAAAGCATACAGGTCATTGCAAGTGAACATAAAATAAACCCAAAACTTTTGCTGGCACATTACGGGAGGACAATCCCATCCCATTCTGTAGCCAGCAACTGTTTAGTACCTCTAGTTTTCTTAAGGTCCAGGGAAATTTCCTTAATGGTGAAATCAGTGTGGAAAGGAGCAATTTGTTCACGAAGAATCAAAAGGTGTTTTATTAAGAAAAGCTGTCCATCAACCTGGGTCTACAGCACAAGAGAAAAAACATGCATTACATGTAAAAAAAAACCCCAAACAATTAAATGAAGAGCAAAGTTTCAACATTTCCACTCGTATTAGCTAACAAGCTTTTTCCATTAGTCTGTAGTGCCATTAACTACAGTCTGGGATCAACAAATCCCACTTCTGTACTATTCCTAATACACTGCACTACAGAAGCAGACTTTATTCTCATTTCTTAGAAGAATTAGATTACACAGCCATATTACTAAATGTCCTCATTACGTACAGGTATCCACTCTTTGAGAGATACAAATTTATTCTTCTTCAGAGAGAGGAATTATTTCATGTAATTCATATAATTTATAGTTGAAAAACATGAGGTTCTAAATTTGTTTTCATCATTACAATGACTAAAAAAAGTTAATGTTCCTGTAATAACCTTGATTAACTGTGCTGTTCTGCAAAGGTCTTACAAAGCATTTTTCTCATGTCATTAAACACAAAGCTTAGTTAATTTCTAAACAGTACAGCAAAGACACAAAGAATAAAAGAAGGCCAAGTTCACATCACTGAGATGATCAGCTTTGCACTGCGTGTTATTTTAGCTACGTGCTTTATACTGCATGCTGGTTTTAATCTTTAAATTCATGGCTCACTGAGGTAAAAGGAGAAGGACTTAAGAATTCAAATTTGCTTTTGTAAGCTGGAGAATTTTCCTTGATATCATGTTTAATAAAACAGAAAAGAAGAAATCAGATTTAAATCTTCAGTTTCAACAAACAGAAACTTCACTAAAAATAAGTGGTGGAAAGGGCCTCTTGAGTTGTTTGGGTTTGGCTTTCTTTTAATTCTTATATGCATCATTTCACCAGACAATGTTAAATTAACATGCATCAAGAACAAAGTGGTAGAGATCCTAGTTCTGGGCCAGCCTATTTAGGATTCACTGCAGGATGAGCTTCATGCTCTGCAATACTTTTAAGTTAATGCTGGCCAGGTACACAGTACCAGAATTGGCATTTAACTGTAGAATTCTGAATCAGTTACATAGGAAATAGTTATCTGTTCAAGCTAAAGGGAAGTGTAGCTTGAATTTCTTTCTAAAGATATTATGTTTAACAGATATTTTTCAAAGGACACTCCAAAGAAATACTTCAAAATAGATCATTTCCATTCAGAACTAAAACCTTTTTCATTACTAAATATTTACTGCTTATAAAAATCTAACAGTTTTAGCCTACTAAGACTTTTTTTTTTTAATTCACTTCCTGGCTGTTAGGAATTAGCAAATTACCACAGGATTTAAAGGAACGGTGACAGGAAAAAAGAAAGTTTACTCCAACTACTTAAACACTGTTAAAAGTTTAAATGACTTGATGAATCTGCATTGAATTCTGAGCAACACATGAGATCAAACCTTTTGATAATACAGTTCTGAGCACAGAATATTTAAAACTTTTTCCCAGTGAACATAACAGTTAGAAGGATTTTTGAAAATTCAAACAATGGAGGCAGAGAAAAAGAGAAAAGAGTAACAGGCAGTGAAAATAAATACACAGAGCAAAGTCCTCTAGCAGAAGCTTTTCTTCAGGCATCACTTCACTGAATTCCCATGAGCTAGAGCAGCCTGTAAACATGATTGCTACGACCTGTATTCCACCTTTTCAGAGACAGGCTAGCATGTGAATAATTATCTTTGCTCCGCAATACATTAACCATAACTAAGAACTGGCAAATCCATCAAGTCTCTGGAGGCAGAGCAACATGCTTTGACTAAGATTTTAACAGAATTCTGAACTGCTGCTTCATGACTTTAGACATACAAGGGGCTGGGGGCTGTGGAAATCATAGCCAAAGCACAGATTCTGACCTTGTTTTTGCTGATGGAATCAGCAGCTCCCAGCAGCGACTGGATGCAGGCAGATAAGGCCTCTTGCGATAATCCCTGAAACACTGCCCTCTGCAGGGAAGAGGAAATCAGACCAACAAAAGAGGTGTTAGTGTCAGCAAAGCTTAGGCAGAATTTTAAGAGTTGCAGTTTGTGAACGATGTGCTTACCAGCTTATAAAACTCCAGATTGACTAGCCACAAATATGTTGGCTAAATGCAGTGACACAGGATGGAGCATTCACATACAAAAGCTTGCTACAAGCAGTCAGGCTGGAAGCAGGGACCCAAACAAGCATGCCCTGCTCACCCTGCAGCTCTGAATTGGCACCTGGGTAGTGACATGGTCAGTGACACACATTCAGAGCCACCAGCATGAATGGTGTTTGCTGGGTAACCTGACCAGACCCTTCTTTGTGTGTCAGGGCAACTACCTGTGCGTGCAAGCTACATCTGCATTAGAGCTTAACCTCAGGCAGACTCAAATTACCTCACATTTGTGACAGCTTAGTAAACAAACATGACAGCTGCCACGGCCCAGGGGACACGGGGCAAGTCCTTAAGTGGCAGCAACACGATCCTACGGCTGAGCAAGCCATAGGAACACAGCTTGCCCCCACCAGCCCTGCAACAGAGCACAGGAGAGCCCTGCCTGCTCCAAGACTTGCCAGCACTACTTCATTCATGTCTTCCATATCTACAGGAGGGAGGCAAGGGGTACCAGCTCTGCTACAGTGTCTCAGGGGAAAACTAAATTAACCTCTGTGCAGACACACGGTCAAGGAGCCTTGCAAACAATGCAGAAATCACCTCATTTACAAAGGTCTAGCTGAAAACAAGGGCAAATATTCATCTATCTTTAATGGGATTGATATTTTAAGCAATAAAGCATTAGTATTTTCCAGCTTCTTTTTTAGCAATAGCATCTTGGCAGGAGTTTCATGTAACACCCATCAAAGATATTTTGAAATCCATTAAATGTATCTAATAAAGATACAACACATGCAGAAAAGCAAAAACACTTGCATTAGTTTTCTCAGAGACTTATCAGCCGTATACGCTGCTAAGTGAGCAACATAAAACAGATTCTAACAACAAAGTCTTGAAATATGTTTTAAGTAAACACTGCTTTTCTTTCTGCTAGACATGAAGATTTCTACTATCTGAAACTTTGGAAATGTCTCCTACATTTTGAAACATGAAGAGATGTGCCACAAAAAAATGTTCAGAACATTTACAAAATGTAGAAGCAGTAGAGTCACCATTTTTAAGACGAGAGACATCACACAAACACATTCACCCAGTAATTTCAGCAATAAAATCATTCCCTGTCATCAACCCAGAACTTTCTATTTTTTCTTGTCCTATTCACTCCTCAACTTTGGTGAGACCAGTATCTTGAACATCAGACATTAAATTATTTCCGTACCAGCAAAAGCAATAGATGTACAAATCAGTGCCATTTTTTAAATTCTACAAATATAAAACTGTCTTGGAAATGATGACCTAAATTTGTCAGTTCACTTGTTTTACATAAAGATAGCAGCAGAAAGACTAAGAGGTTAGAGGCCAGTAATTGTCCATTCCTAGTTTATATTAAAATATTTAGACATGGTGCTATACACACGTTATAACTTCACCTAAAAAATTAGATAAAGAAATTTTTGCATACATCTATACATCTGTAGAGTTTGGAGAGACACACTAGAGTCCTTCTGACAGTAGGATACCACATTCCATGCAGATCTGCTGGTGAGATCGTGGTCTGATGCCTGGGATTAAGGGATTCAGCTGAACCTGTTTAAAAGCAAAATACACACATGAAAAATTTGCCCATCTGTCCTTTCAACCAAAGGAGAATGTAAGATCGACTGCATTTTATAGTCTACATAGAAATAAGACATTTAATTTTACCCAAGCAGGTTAAATTTTTTTCCCTTCTGAGCAGGTCAGTACTAGATTTCTGATGTGAATAGAGCACAAGCCTGTGAAAGACATGAATTTGCCTTCAGGGGCGGCCCAGCTCGACCTTTTTTAATGAGTTAGTTTTACAGGCATGTCTCCAATGACACACACCTCCCACTCAGCTAAACAGCTGAAACGATCAAACAGTTACTGAAAAAAAAAATAGCACAGGAGAAAAGAGGAAAAAGAAATGGTTAGAGATTGTGGAATTACAGGAAATGCCTAGGAAAAAAAGGAAAAAAAAATTCTACTAATTTTATTTCTTCACGCTTTCCTTTCGGCTGGGGATAATCCTACATGGATTAAACAGCTGCAGAAAATATAGGGTTTAAACGTAATTTTACTAACTATAAAAATAACAGCAAAACCAATTTTGTCATGAGGTTGTTGCAAACAAAAAAGTGCTCCTCCTGGGTAACCTTCATAATAATTCTGTATGCTTAAAATGGATTTTCACAACACCTGACAGACAGAAGTCTCTTTTCATTTTGTCCTTAAATCAAGCTGGGAAACAGCTGAGTTAATAGCATCAGAACTCTGATTTCAAGTACCAGCCATTTAAAAAAAAGTAAATTTTTTGTAGTTCCACCTCCTGATGGAAAAAGCACTTGTGTTCATGTGATCAGTGCAGAAATCATCTGAAATAATCCAGTAATATCTTTCTACCTTTTGCAACTATAAAGTTATTGTCACAGTAATTAGAAAGCCTGTAAAATCTTAAGCTATCAGTCTGAGGTTCCTAGGCCATTTATTAGTCACTTCAGCTACTCTTGCAGGTACTGAAATGGGAGAGAGGCACCTCTGAAGGGCAAATATCTCAGACATGTATCTTCGAATTATAGCATACAGGTTCCTTCCATTTCCTGTGCAGGTGAGATTTACAGGACTTGCAAATTCCAAACACCTGGGGTGAAGTACGACGAACCCCATTCCCAACAGGATTTGTGGAGTCCAGCTAGAAACATCTCTGCAGACCTTCCAAGCCAAAAGCAAGAAACTACCATGTAATCAAAAAGAATATGAGAAACAACTGATAAAGAGCTGAGAAAGATGCTGCTGGGGAAAGAATGCCGTACCATTCTGAACAATGATAAAATAAAAGGAGAAATTCTTCATGGATCTTAGACAGTAATTTAAATATTTGTAACACTCAAATGACTGGCATCAGAACAGCCACATTTTATGAAATTTTATTCCAGTTTGCTGTAACTTACAGACACGTGGGTCAGATGCTTAAAATGTCAAGGACTAAATTCTCAATTATTGTAAATACCTACAATTTAAGAGATGTGCCTGACACACCAAATCACCTTTCTCATCTTAGCACAGCTAACAAGCAAAAGCATCCTCAAGTACACATCTTGATGGCAGGGATATTTTTCAGTGGAGAATACAAACACTCAGCTTTATACAAAGTACAACAGATGCTGTTGGCTGCAAAAGTAGTTGCTTCACATAATGGACTGCACTGGAAACACAAAGAAATGCCACCAAAAGAACAAGATGAGGCTGTTTCTCATAAAAAATACAACACTAAGAACTTTGAGACAAAGTTCACCTCTCAAAATCACTCATTAATTTCTCTAGGAAAATAACCCTTTGAGATATATGCAAGTTTCTCACACATGGTTCAAGTTAATGCTCAGATCCATGAGCTTTATGCATTAATTTGACAATATGAGATGTATTTCATACCAGATTTAACTAAGCTGCAGGACTCGGGATCTTCTAGCCGGACATCTGAAAATGAAGCTTCAGAAGGCATCTTCTTCTGTTCCTCTTTTAAACTCTGTGCAATTTGCTGCGAAGAAAGATACACGGTAATATTTTAATATCATATAACACTGCTTTGTTTACAACAGAGAAAAGCATACTGAATCGAAAAAGAAATCAGCTCCCAGTGTTTCAAAGGCATTTAGAAGAAATAGGCAGATGTTTCCAAATTAGTAGCAGAAATATTGCCGTACAATAAAGATTCACAAATACGTATTTGTGTAAAGCACTGTTCTTTCCATTTTGCCTGTTTTTACTGATCTCTAAATAATGACATATAAAGCCACCTAGAAAGAAAAGTTCAAAATAGGGTAACCCAGTTCAACACTTGGATTTTAAATAGATCATTTTTGTGATGGCTTTATTTCCATAAATGATACGTGCAGATGGCCCAAAAGAACTCTCTAGTTTATTCCCTGCAGGAGTTCAACCAAAAGCTTTCCCCTAACATTACTCAACATTTCCACACTTCAACCTTTTCCACTACTTGGTCTGCTTCAAAGCAACAAGAGGCAGCAAGAATGGGCAAAGAACTGCATTAATATTTGAGCAGAACAGCACAAGAAACATTTCTGCCCTGTGCTTTTAACGTTTTAATAATTCATTTACTAAGACAGAAGTCCTCTCTAAATAGCAGGGTTTTGAGGTTTAAAAGCAATCAAGTAGCAAAATGAATCTCAAACCAGGCAAAAACTGGAGTCTTACAAGGACATATGAAGAGCAGCATAATTTCTCAATTTGGAATGAACTTTCTCTTCCTAACTGAAGGGCCATAGAACCTTTGTTAGAAAATAAGGCCTCATAGAGACCAAATAACAGCATCACTTGCCGAAAGATGCTTATTAGTCCTTAAACTTTCAGTACAAAGAGCATGTACTCAACAAACTCACTAGCTTCAGGGTTTAAAACCCTATGGGTATCCCACACAACTGCCGAAGTACAAACTGTAGCACAACAAAAGCTTTAGATGTGTATAAAGACAATATCATAGCAACATGAGTTCACTACTGGTAAGTTTCTCACAGTGTTTTGTCTGTTTGCAGGCAAGAATTGAGCACAATAATGTACAGTTACACAATGTTAACTTCTTTCAGCCCACACCAAAATACATATATTTTAAGTAGGTAGGTAGGGGGGGAGAGAGAGAGAGAGAGAGAGATAAATATTCTCTGTTTTATATTAGTAATGCTCTGATTCTGAAGTCAAACAGCAGTTTCTCTACCAACTGGTCAGCTGGAAGTAAGTCCTACAATTTTCTAAGCACCAGCAGCTATTCTGGTAGCTAGGTGGAAAGCAGAATACAGCAATAAAATTTGGATCTTGCCAGTCCATGTTGGAAAGGCCATTCTCAGTCACCTCAGTCCTTTGACAGCTTGGGCCTCCCATTATAAAGTGAATGGCAATAGATACTTGGAGGGGGATCTTTACCGTGCTTTACTGCTTCCATGCAGTCTTCACACAGTTGCAGCTTGTTCTAGTCAAAAACTCATTAAAGGTTTCTCATTGGCCATTTATTTATTTCTGCGAGTTGTTTCATTCTGAAACTTTCATCAACATAGTATTAAACCTTTTAAAGTCAGTAGAATTAGTTTGATTCATTTCAACAGGGACATTGACTCAAAGGGCTTGGAAGGACTAAAAAAATGGCTGCTGCTGGTAAGAATTTGAAAGAGGCTACTGGAAACCATTGCTAATATGTTAAATTATCTAAAGCAAGTCTCCTCTTACACTGCCTGAGCAAAGAGTACACACATACCTACCAAAAGCTAGTTGACTAGTTATTCTGAAAACAAACTTGCAGCTAACTGGCACTGTCTAAAGCTTCTCTTCAATTCCAGCTCAACTAGAAAGTACATTGGGTAATACCTACTACTTATGAATAAAAATTCAGAAGCTCCAAGTTTTGATAAAACTGTTAACTGTGAGAACTATTGCCACTGTCACTAAGTTTGACATAAAACATTCTTTGACATCTAGTTTAGGGTCGTAATTTAATCAGCAGGTGTCAATTTAAAAATGCCAGTAACACTAAATACACCTAAGAACTGGAAAACCCAAGCTGCAAAGCACCACACTGCACAACTGCACACACTGCATGTACAAAGTCAGGGACAATGAAAAAGCTGAGGCTGTACCTCCATCATTTCCAGCTTGTCAGGATAGGCGAGATCGCCGGGCGCAGGCTTGTAGCCGGTGATGTCAGTCTGAATGTAAATATGCGTCCTATAGACAAGGCGCTCTTGCACATCTTCCAACATCTGCTTGACACCAGCTGCAAATGCACCCAGTTGTTCAGCTGACAAAGGTAAGAAAAGGCACAAACTTGTTAATTACAAAACAAGCCTGTAGAAACACAAGTTTGAAGTATCACACATAGGACCATAAAAACCTGGCTTGAGTCAGGCTATTTTTGGAACAGCGGCACAAAGACAAATTTGTGACAAACAACGAATTTACTGAACTCCATGCTGCAGTTGCTTTGGCTCCCCAGATTTTCATTAGACTATGAAAATGCAACCTCACACTGATGACAGATGCCTTGTTAGAATTAAGTGTTCTAATTATTTCAGACTGGGTACATTATGTAGAATTTCAGCGAGAACAACAAAGCAAGGCAGCTTTGATTCTATCACAGCCAATACCTCTGGTGTGACTGTTCGGAGTTGATAAAAACAGATGAACCAAAGCAGCTCACATCAAACTTAAGAATTATGGTATCGGCCCAAATTTAAGTAGTAGGAAGACACTTCTTATGATAAGCCAAAAGATTAAGTCAGCAAGTTTTTGCTCATTCCCAACAGTTTTACAATTATACTTCCAGGAAAGTGAAAAATTCTTCATGATTATTGGCACAGCTTCAGCGACAAAGAGCTACACTGGGTGAGCTACCAGCTACCAAGGATGATTTGTGTCTGTTGCCTGGTGCAATAAAGACTATGAAAGGATTCCATTATGCACTGGTCATACCAAGGAAATGAGACACCAGGTCAGCTCACTCCTATGACACTTCGAGCTCTGCATACTTACAAAACTCCAAAATCTACACAGCTACTTAACTCCTCTGCTGAAGTTATAGTTTCTAGTCTGGGAAACATGACATTAAGGAGAATTGAAAAAAAACCTCAGTTTGCATTCCTTTGTTTCATCATCATTATGCAGAAAGCTCTACATGGATGATGCATTAGCAGGGCCAAGTGAAGCAATTTGTTCATTTGAAAAGTTAATTTAAATCAATGCCGGTGCATGCATATGCACTGGGTGGATGCCTGCTTGCATTTGTACAATCTACAGAAAACACGACTAACATCAGTACATTACTTCAAATGAAGCTATACACAGACTCATAAATACAGACCTCCACTATACATGAAAAAGCATAATTCATTTTACACAAACATGTCAAAGATGAGGTTAGGTTAAGATCCACTACAAAGAAATAAGCATCTAGAATTTCTGACTATGTCATTAAATAATTTTATCAGTTAAGAAGACACTTAAAAACAATCATCTTTCATCTATGAGTTACCATTGTTCTGTACATGATCCTCAAGCATCTCATTTTTGAGAATCCCACAGAGTTCAGAAAGAGTCTCTAAGTGAATGACATGGATGATCATTGGCCTCAGGACATCATACAATGAAAGACACAACTTCTCCAAGAGTTCACTATGAAGGAAAAATAAAGCAAAATACTTTCAGGATCCCCCAAAAGCAGAAAATTTTATCACGAACATAGATTATTCTGTGGCAAAGATTTTTGAAAGGAGGATGGGAAAACAAGTGCCATAGAAGACTTTAGACAAGACTGTTTAAAACATAAACCCATTATTTCCTACAAAGTAGGAAAAGTCTTCCTTCTAAAAGATGTGGCACAGCAACTGCTTAAAAATGGTGTTACAGTTTTTAACTAATTTTAAAATAAAATTTTATAAACCCAAATAAACAAACAAAAAACCTACACACACCAGCCAACAACTCAACCTGTCATCAATGGAAGATGCTGCAAACTGGTTTACTTGACTTCTGTGTAAAAAAATGCTCCTGCTGAGCTCAGAATCATAACCCAGATTTTCCCTCGAGAAAAGGCTCATCTGATTCCAAGTACTCAACAGTGTATTAGAACCAGGAGCACACAAAGAGGGACACAGGAGGAGAAGCTTGGTAATGTTTTCTGTAACAGCTACCAATATCTCAGAGCACACTTTCCAATCTAACTGAAGTTACGATATCAATGCAGTGACACTCCAGAGACCCCACTTCAATCAGCTTTTTTCTTTCATGTTCAAAGTGATATGTATCACAGTTAAGACACCAACAGCACTCACTCTAGACATTTTTGCCATTCTCATTGCTCCCTCCACTAATCACAGATTAAGCACTAATGCTATTGCCAGTAGCTGAAAATTCAAGTAATTCCCCAGTTAGACTTGGAAATATAAACATCAAGAACACTGAAGTAATCACAGTGTGATAAAGATGTTGAGTTCATTACACTCTTTTTTCCTAATTCATGAAGAATGTCTGTCAACAGGACAAGGACACTTCAGTTCCTCAGAGAGGGAACAAAAATGCTCATGAAAGAATACTCAGAAGAAACATTTTGAATGCTTCCTCCTTCGCATCCTATAGCACTATAAGCAACTTGATAAAACAGTAACTCTCCAGGTTAAAAACAGAAACAAAAGAGAGTATTTCACCAGCCTTATTATTAAATACAATACTCAATCTCAGATCTCCACTCAGGGCTAGAATTTTGGTTAACTCTTATCTCTACATAGACACCCAGCTGCAATGTCTGCAGAACACCTTAGCACTGCAGAAAAGAAAATGAGGCTATGGACTATGCTAAGAGAAACCAAATAAAGTAATTACTATTTGAAACACTTTTCTTAAAATATTTTATTTAGACGTAGGCAAGAAAAAGGGAAGCAAGTTCTTAGGAAATGAGGTAACTACATTCCATCAAAATTAAAAAAAAATCAGAAGTCTATTCTCATTCTTGGTCTGAATAGCACTAGTGACAAAATTTCTGGCTGAACAACATTTTACACCGATTTCAATTAGGGATGTTTACTCCAGGATTTGAAGTGAGATAGCTAAACTGATTCTTAAGCAAATTTAGTTAGGTCACCCCAAATTCTGAGCATGCCACACAGGATGCCACAATTTCTCAGAAAAGACTGGGCCTACTCTGGCACTGTGGCTTATCTCTAGTGAGGCTTTACGAAGTTTTGGTTTTCCTTTAGCGTTGAAGGATGGGGAGGGTAGTGGGCAGTCTTTTTTTCAGGGTACACACTTGTTTGACTCAAGCTGCACGTGATGTAAGACACTACAGTTCTCAAAACCAGTGTCTCAGTTATATTAGTAAGAATACACTTTAGTTAGGAACTTTATAGCAAGGGAACATGACCTACCCAAATTTCAAAATCAAGTATCATTATTAAAACATACCAGAAAAGTGGAGAAGGGGCATAATCTATTCAATTGCTTTACTATTACAAGTCTGTCATAAAAAACCTAACAATACTTTTCCAATGCAATTACTGTGCGAAGCAACAACCTGTCCCTCTTTTAGGTTTAGGCAGAGGAGACTGGGACAGTGTTCTTGTCAGACATCCACTACCCTGCCCTCTGTTCAGCCCAAATACAGGCCACATGCAAATACTCCGTGACAGTAAGGGCAGCTCATTAAATCCTTCAGGAAAAATAGCTGGAGTTCATCAGCCTAATGTCAGACTGAAGCAAATGAAAGCACTTGTGCAACAGGCTGTGCAAAAGAGGGTGTATAAAAACAGCTGAGAGCTATAGACTTCTATAGCTATTTTCAAAGTACCTGAGTATCTTTATCTCTTTCAGACTATCTACAGAGCATTTGCAAAGATTAATTATGGAAAATGGGAACTATCAGCTTTTCTTGAAGAAAAAAGGAAACACAAGAACATCAAATTCTGATGCTTGAAGTGATTAAGTTGGTTTTTCATCTTGCTAGCTCTTACCAAACCATTTGAACACAACCCTATTTGCCATATAATATTGTCTGCTACATCACAACACACTAAATACAACATGCAGTAAAACAAAACCAGCATGTACCACCTACTCCAGTTTTGGTGTTGGTTTTGTGAAGAACTCATTGTAAAGCTGGTGTTCATCCTGGCATACATGGACCATAAAGGCACAACCACTTCGTACCTGTATTCACAGAAATACAAATATTTGATTATTAAATTCTTTTCCTTGCATCAGTATCACAAGAGATAGAACAGGTATTATTAATACATATTATATATTACATTGTGATTATTACAGCTATGATTAAACTGAAGCTTTGTAAAATACAAAATTAATGAGATGAGCTCCAAGACTATGGACTGAAAAGATGTTACTAGTCAAATAAAAGCTCACTATACAACTTCTGTCCCTTTTTTGTTTCAGAAATTTTAGTAACCACAGTTTACGCTTTTTTATTTTTATCCTTCCCCCCCACCCGCCGCCTCCGTGAGGTTTGTAACAGGGTGGAGTTTTTAAAAAAACAAAACATGTATGGCTTGAAAATATTAGTAGAGTGTTAATGATTCAAACCCATAGACAACAGTAACAATTACGCATGTAAATGACTGAATTAAGTAAGTTCATTTTACCTGGGGAAGAGGGGATTAACACACAACAAAACCCACACAACACATGACTACTCTACCTACCAGAGCACAATGATCTCTGTTATTCTGACTGGTTAATTCTGTAACAGTGCTAGCGATACTTGGACCAAGCAAAAGCTCCCGCTGGTCGAGGTAACACAGATGGATTTCATTGAGAACTTGCTGATACCTAGCCAAGAAATTAAAACAGTAACTGCATCCTGAAGATCATTTTCTGGCACACATAAAATGCATTCTAATAACCTCTTTAGGTCTAAGTAATTTCAATTTTTAAAACTTTCTTTTAAACAAATGTGTTTAACAGTACTTAAACAAAAGTAAATATTTTCAAAACTTAAAACTGTTGAAGATAAATTATGTAGACATACTCACTCTGGCATTTTTTCAGATCTTTGCTCTACTTGTTCAATAAGAGTCTACTCAAAAAAAAAAAAAGAGAAAGAAGTATTATCAGTAAATTACTTTTTTGTAGTAATTAGAAAATAGTTAGTGGTATTTTTCCATAGATACAATATGCAATCTTTGGACATTCACACTTGCACAATATGCAATCCTTGCATTCACACTAATAAATTCAAGCCTCATTTTCATAACTTCCTTTTTAAAAGTTAGTTACCAGCTACTTACTCTGACTTTGGGAGCAGCTGCTCTGAATTTCACATAAAACAGCGTGAAGGCATTGTCAGAATTTGGCACAGCTGAAGGATCCTGAAAGAAGAGATGAGTAATTAGTTAAAAAGCAGAATACTATATTTGGCTTCTAGCATATAATGGCTAAGATAATTAGGCTCTAAAACAGGGTATTGGTTCTTTATGCTTATGCTTCCAGTGGAACAGCTCTTAGCCACTTCCCACCAAGAAAGGCATGCTGCTTTCAGAACTCAGAATCAGATGGAAGAACAAAACCCAACCCAAAAGTTTCATCCAACAGCCTCTACAGAAAAAGGAATGTTTTCCGTAATTATGACATTTTCCATTACAGATAACAATTTTCTCTGGACCTGCCAGATTGTTGGTCCTTAATCTGTAGTACTAAAATTGAACAGATTTCATTTTTATCTGCCATTCCCAAGGCAGAGAAGCTAAGTTTCAGCTCATATTCAAGCTCCAACCAGAATATCAAGTCTTGAGGCAGTTCCCCCTGCAGCTCCCCAGCCCAGCTGGGCAGACAGCTTGAACTCAGACAAATTCTAGCACTAACAAAGCAGAGCAGAGACCAAATTTACATACCAAGCTTTCTTCCCTGTATCCCTACTGAAGCAAGAGAGATGGCCTTCTTTAGAAACACGATGGGGACAGGAAAACTCCACCATCCCCACCTCCTGCTTTCATCCCTGTAAGCAACCTCATCACCCTTCAACAAACATAGATCAAAACCTCCACTCACTTGCGTGCATCATCAAAGAACATCCAGATCTCAGTCCCTTTCCAGTCCTGACAGTTTTGTTCTGTTGCAATAGCAAAACTCAGCACTTGATCACAACTAAAATCACTGGTCTGGTACTGCACTTCTAGAAGAAGGAGCCATCTGATGTTTCAAAGTATACAAAATATCCACAAAACGCCCACATACACGGGAAGGAAAAGGTCATCTGACTCTTAAAAGATGTATCCTTCCTGACTTAAAACTCTTAAGCAGCAATCCAAATCCAGAAATTAGGTTACACATTTCTTTCTGTAGACATGCTTATTATCAGAGATGTTCAATTTTGTTTAAATTCAGCTCAGTCAGGGCAATCCATTGGCATCAAACCAAGCTATGATACCTTTTTTTTAATAAAACCTAGTTTTGCACCAAACACAAAAAATGTTCAATGCCACTTAACCAAGATCTTCACCCCAGGAGCACCCTTTCACAAGTTTCCATGAACACTGCCTAAAATTCCCTTCTTTTATGTGCGCCAGTTCTCAATTCTAGCATCTTTCAGTTTCACTGGTTATCCCTCAGGACACCAAGTTTGCCTGTAAAAGAACTGAGCACAAGGTACACAACAATTATTTGGAGAAAGAATCAAAGTGCGTAGGAAGAGACATTCCCCTCTCCCTTCTGCTCTGCCAGAATACTGCAGCATGAGACTATCAACATTTTAACGAGACCAAAAAACCTCCCTGCTCACATTGATGCCTAAATCTCACTGGAGTGAGCGAGAGTAAACACCTAACTCTTCCCTGGGACACTCTAGCATCGCTGTCAACATTTTAAAATGAAACAAAAAATACTGGCAAAACTAATAGGAACCTGGCACAGTTGTTATCTGCAGCTATACAAATCCCTGCAGAATAAATGAAATATTTACAAGACCAAGAGCACCCAAGAATACTTACTGGAATGTAATACTGAAATGGTCATGGCATGAACTCAGAGTCGTGCTTTAACAATTACCATCCTATAACACCCAGCTCCTGTACACTTTTTTCAAGTATTCCCTGCAATCTCTCTCTGTCTCCAAAGCAATCCATCTCCAAAACAAAACATCACAGTACCTCTATTTCTCTTGTGTACCCTCCCCATTTGGCAACAGACCAACAGCCAGTTCAGAGCTCCAGCGCACACACTGGTCCAGGAAAGCAAACTGTCTGGCCATCTGGTGTCTCTAACACAGTCCTTCATCCATCCCTGGCCTTCACTAGGTTGCTGCTCACCTACCTCAATTCACCGACTTCACCTTCTTCAATTTCCACAATTTTTTAAATTATTGCTGCTTCTAAATCTTTTGGATCACTAGGTCTCTGTCATATTTGGCTGAGAACTGGACAACCTACAGAAACACTGTAGCACTGACCTATTTTCACAAAAAACTGCTGACGCATCCCACCCTTAAAAAAATAAAAAGAGAACTGTTTGATGATCTCAGCTCCACTTCCCACTTACTGATTCACCTTACCCTTTTCATCAACTGGGTTGTGAGGTTCTGTAGTGTATTCACAGTGTATGTCTTGATAAGGTGCATAGCTTTAGAAAGGCATTGTTTAAACTTAGTCAAATATACAGGGTAGTCTTTAAAATTTGGCTGAAAGAAAGAAAAAAAAATTCATTCTAAATAAAAATAGTGTCAAAAATTTATCAAAACTTAAAATAATCAAATAACTAGCTAGCTTGTACAAACTAAAAGCAGAATTTTATTAAAATTAAGCAGAATAATAAGCATATTCAATAAAAATTTCCTAAGTTAATAAAGCACCATCCTTAACTTCTTCTTGTATTTGGCGAAGGAAACTTTTTCTAGGAAAAAAAAAAACATTAAAAAAGTATGAACACATAGTTTTGACAATTTAACTAAATTTAATACAGAATTACTTACATGTGATGAAATATATGCAATACAATCATCAAGCTTAGCCAGCATGGGAATGAATCCTTCACTGTTCACGGACAGCGTAGGGGAATTCAATTTCTTTGGAAAACAAGACAAGGCATCATTGTAAGGAACCTAAGCACATTACTGTTGGTGACCAAGTTCAAAAGACCGGTGCACTCCAATTTTCTAAGACTATTAACAACAAAATAATACTTACAGTGTTGATGTTTTCCAGCTCATTAAAGTAAGAAAGTTTTTGCTGGATGTTTTCAGCCAGGTCAACAAGTTCTGACTATTAAAGAAACAATAAATAAAACAAAATCATCAACCTAGCAAGTAACTTAAATACATAAATGTGTGTGTGTGCAAAATTATTAAGCCTCCCTTTCAGCTCTCAGCACACACCATTGTTAAATAGCTCCAAGTAACTTGCAACTAATTAAGTACAACAAAAGATGCAGAATATAGCAGTGCTCTCTTGCTCTCTCTTAGCAGAGACTGACACATTACTTTCAGTAGTGTATTCAAAGTAATATATTCCACAGGTTTGTCAGTATCCCACAGACAATGCTGCATACAAACAGCAGTGCTGCCATCGGAATTATGGAGAATTGTAGAAATCCTGTATTTTAGGACTGGATTCTCAGAAAGTTCTCCCTTATCTAGCCTGACTAAAAAAGAAAATGTTCATTGTATCACTGTTGCAGCAGTTCATGAGGAAAAAGAAAGTACCTGGGAAATAAGCTCGCAACTTTAAAGATCTTGCAGTAACCAGCTTCAAACACTGCAAGTATTGCAAGTGATATGAATTATTAATTCCAACACAGTTTGCACTTGTCAGGCATCAGTTACAAAAGCTGCCCTCAGCTAGCTTTCTTCATTAAAGCATATACTGACACATACAGAACATCTTACTGCAGAGTCTGACACCCCAGCTGCAGGTGAAACATACCCAAAAAATAAGGCCCAAAGCAAATGGAGGGATTGTTACCACAGCTCACATGTTTTCCCAGCCCAAGAAAAAGAAACTTTCATTTAATATGTCTTAGCAATTCTCAGTAATCCTCCCATCAAAGATTACCTGCTCTTTCAAAAGCTGCTCACAGGCCTCATGCAGCGTTCCTGTCTTTGTGGACACAAAAAGATACTGTTTTTGCAGTGACTCCAGGTGCTGAAGGGCACTATTCACATCATTCAAGATAGCATCACACTGCTCCTGAAAGCCAGACAAGTAATCCCTCATCTGTCTAGAAAAAGAGAATCAACAGATAACAGAAGTAAAATTTCCCTTTCTGTATTCGCAAATCCTGCTGCCTGCAGGGACACTGCCACCATTTTTCTCTCTCCAGGAATAACAGATCACTTGCATCAAGCAAGAGTGCACAATAAGCAGATGTTTCATCACTTGAGAAATAACAGATCTGAAGGGTCTGGAATAGCCACTCCATTTCCCTGACATTTCTCGTAGCAAGCCTACCTAGAAAGCAGCACCTTGCACCACAGCTGGTCTGGAGCATGTAAATACTGTCTAAATGGGCAGCACAAACACAGTGACTTCTGCAAGCAGCCAAATTTTACCTGCCTTGCTCCCAACAGGGGTGTTAATTTGGGTCTCTTCTATACAATTTTCAGTTTCCATTTAGAAATTACTTTTGCTCTCCTGAAGTAGCTGAAATTATCTAGAGGATTCAAAACTTACTGTGAGGATTGAAAGAGGCTTAGATGAAATAGATCCAGTGTCCAATGTCACCAAAGGCTCAATGCAGACAAAAACTCTAAATGGTAACTAAATGTTACGTCAAGCATTCGGCTTAGCTAAAGCATATTAAAAATTAATTATTCTTGGATGTCAGCTAAAACTTCTGAGTTCTACTTTACCATTTAAAAAGCTGCAAGTAAAACAATTCCCTGTATCCATGTGCAACAGGCAAAGAACTTCCTTATTTCCCTCCTGCACTTTTGGCCTCCTGCAGACAGTTGCATATTGGCCATCCTACCAACCACTGTGCACCCATGGCACACCTGAGCTCCTGTGTGCACCATTATAAACACGTCAACTGACAAAGTGCAAGCCTGCTACTCTTTTTAGGTTCTTAATGATCAGATCATGGCATCAGTACACGCCTAACCCTCTGCTTTTAAGAAAAGTCACATGTCCTCAAATGTCAGAGCAAAAGAGGAAGAAATAGCCCAAAGAAAAGCAGAGGAAAAACAGGAGAGGGAATACAGCAGCATCTCTTTGTGGCCAAGGGCAAGTTTGTGAGTCTCAAAACACAACCCAGCTTCCACAAAAGCCACCAGCAGATCTAGCTAAGCCATTCAGCTGAACTGCAGACTCTCAAGGAGTAACCGTCAAAGTCAGTGGGAAGGGGTTCTTAGCCTGACGGGAAAGTCAGTTAGACAAAAACAGATGAGAATGGCAAGACTCAAAACTGGAGTTGAGCGAAGTGTCAAGGAATGCAGGGAATGCAGACACAGAATCACAGCCATAGTCACTGGTGAGCCAAAGGGTGAGACCAGAAACGACCACCAGCCACATCTGCTTACACAGTCTCGCCCTCAGAGGATGCCGTTCCAATCGCAGCAGCAATTGAAAAAAGCACAGGAAAGCTCTCAGATTGTCTTTGTCTACAGCCCTGTCTATAAGCCAAAACTAATTTCCATCCATCTAAATACACTGGGCAGCTCAGAAGGAAATCTGTGTCCCCTTTAACTGCCCTGCCACCTGCACAATGGCCTTCAGGATGGGAGTGAGGCACACAGCCTTGGAAAGCTTCAGCTGCTCCAACACATTCCCCCATTCCCTGCCAGCAGAATGTGAACACATGCTAATATTAATGGACAAGATGAAGTCCTTCAAGGGCAAAACTGCTTATAGTGAAAGGAACTGAGGAAGAACACGTACCTATACTTGGCACCTTCATCTTGATCCATCTGTGTTTGCACCTGAGCAAACCAGGAGAAGAACTAGAAGAGATTTTATGGTGTGAACAATATAGATATCACATGCAATCAATTAAAAAAAATCAAATCTATGATCTATGAAATGAAGATGAGCTTTTGTTAAAAACAGAGCTGTTTCAGAATTCAGTTATTAATCTAGGAAACAAATTCCTCACTGTAGGTCCCTTCCAACTGAAATATTCCATTCTATTCCTTCACTAAGTTAAAATGGGAAAGACTGAATTTCATCTGGCTTTATTTGCACAAGAACAAGGGTATCACATTAAATAGTGGGGGTTCTTCTACTTCAAGAGCAACACCACTTTACTGAAGGGGTGCCGCCTTCTCACATTAACTCCACTCCAAACGCAAAAAGTACCTGTCACTTAAGAGCTAAGACTTCAGTGAAGTTTCCCCCCAAGCTCCTCCTTATGCATCTTCAAAACGGCCCGAAAGATTTAGCAAACCCACCAAAAGCTAGGCGAGACACAGAGGAACTAACAGAATTCTCTGAAGATTACTGCATCTTGGAGGTCATTCCGCATCACTTACCTGCTGTGCTGTTTCAATTCTTTCGTCCTCCATCCCTAGTGCTGCAAATCCCTTCAAAAGGACATCCTCTGTGGATTCTGGCACCGCAGCTGTCAGCAGAACAGGCAGCGACTGGGATGTCAGGCTGCACAAGTCCTCAATGGGAAGCTGCTCACAAAACACCACCAACTTTGGTCAGACAACTCACTGAGAATTTGTATGTGCAGCTCAACCATAAAGCAATCCAAAGCAAGAAGATGAGAAAATTACAGGCATCCACTTTTGAAGAAACAAATGCACTGGACATTTTATCTATCAATATGATAATCACAGGATCATTAAGTTTAGAAAAAACCTCTGAGATCACTGAGTCCAACCATCACACCAACAACTACAACATCTATACATTTAGAAACACCACACAGGAACTGTCATTTTTTTTGCCAGATATTCAATGAAAATACAAGGCTGCTGCCATAATTTGTTCAGAAGACAAGGGATATCTCTGCTGAACAGGAATTATTTTTTAGCCACACTTACTTTGTTTAAGTGAGAAAAACATGGAAAAATTAATTTCAGATAAATCGTATTCAAGTACGACCAGAGACTGTTAATTAGCCTATATGGAAGAAATTAGTTTAAGAAAAAAAATACTGTTATATACACTTAACTAATATAATACCCTCTTTAACTACGTGATGATGAATTGTATGTTTTCTGAGAACATCAGCAGGGTAAAACCAGAAAAGACTGCTTAACTACAAATTGGGTATCTCTCTAGAAAACAACTCGCTTAGTAGAACAGCCTGGTAATATTGGTCTGGCAAAGAAAGAACCGTCAGGATTTCAACTATTTGAGGAAAAACAGGTTGCCATACGTTGTCCAACCTCCACACACCACTCTGTCCTGGCCCCCAAAACAGGGCTGACCCCAGCAGGAGAGCCAGGGTTTCTCTTGTGTCTAATACAGAGGGAAAGGCAAATCCATCAAAGCTCACTGTTTCAGGACAGCTGAGACACCACTGCCCCAATTCCCTGAAGAACTCAATGTCTTGGCTTTGCTGTTGTCCTCACTGGCAAATACAGTACCCGCCTTGCTGCAAAGCTGGTTTATATCCTTTAGAACATCCTCTGATAGCAGGACATCCTTCTACAATCATTTTGGATGCCTGCCAATATTTACTTTTTGCATACTGCTCACACAAAGAAAAGAAACCAGGAAGGATTAAATGAAATAGGTGCATTTGAGCAAGAAATTGCTTTACACTCTCCCTTTTGCAGTTCTGACCTTTCAGACACTTGCTGAGAGCAAACTTTGTTGATTTTATGGCGCTGCATCCTGCACTACAATCCTGTTTAAACACAAACCCTCTCCTGAAAAGTGCAGTTAGGAATGCAAGCATTCTGTTCCACCTCCCCTTGCAGACAAGGGAGCGTTCACAAATAATCGCCTTGTCAGTTTGGAATTTTATACAGTGGGGGACCGTGTCCTCTATGGTGCTGACAAATTATTAAGCTTTCTACCACTATTCCTGCCTTTCCTCAGCTCCTTGGAGAGCCTGCGATTCGTACCAGGAAATAACGTTGGCGCCAGCAGCTATGCATTGGTAAGGACCAACTTAAGAGGACCAAAAGAATGAACTCCACGACTAAAGCTCCCAACTCCAAGGGGACAAATGCTGGTGGACTGAGGGAAGCAGCGAGGGGAGGCAGAGAAAGCCCGTGGATTCTCAGGGGAAAGCTCCCACCGCTGCCTACAACCCCCTGCCAGCCGGGGCGGGCGGGCGGCTCGAGGCTCCTCAGGAAGGCTGCAGGAACAGCGAGCCCTCCCGAGGGCTGGGGACAGGCTGGGGACGTGGCTGCAGGCGCGACCCAGAACGCAGAACGCTGCTGAGCCCCCTAAAGCCCGGGAGCGGCCGCGGCG
>VZTG01004161.1:957722-992982 GCA_013397845.1 Melanocharis versteri
GGAGCGCGGCGGAACGCCGGGAGCGGGGCGGCGCTTCCGGGGGAGGCTCGGAGCGCGCCGCCCCGCGTCGCGTGGCAGTGGCGTCATAGGCACGGGGCAGAGACGTGCGTCATGAGGGGCGGGCGGCCGGCAGGGCGCCCCCTGGCGGCTTGGAGGAGTGCGGGCGGCTGCGGCACGGCCGCGTTCCCAGGTGGATCCGCGGGATCACGGACTCGCCTGGAAAAAAACTCGGATCCGCGANGGACTCGCCTGGAAAAAACCTCGGATCGTCGAGTCCAGCCTGTGCCCGAGCACCGCCGTGTCAGCTAGACCATGGCACTGAGTGCCACGTCCAGTCTTTCCTTAAACACCTCCAGGGACAGCGACTCCACCGCATCCCTGGGCAGCCCGTTCCAATGTCTAATGACCTTTTCTGAGAAGAAACTCCTCCTGATGTCCAACCTGAAATTCCCCTGCTGCAGCTTGAGGCTTTGTCCTCTCATCCTGTCGCTGGCTGCCAGGGAGAAGAGCCCGAGCCCAGCTGGCCACACCCTCCCTTGAGGATGTTGTACAAGTGCCAAGGCTCCCCCCGAGCCTCCTTTTCTCCAGGCTGAACACCCCCAGCTCTCCCAGCCCCTCCTCACAGGACTTGTGCTCCAGACCCTTCCCCAGATCCACTGCCCGCTCCTGGACACACTCCAGCACCTCAATATCCTTCCCGATCTGTGGGGCTCAGAACTGGACAGAGCACTTGAAGTGCAGCTCCACCGGTGCCAAGTACAGGCGGAAAATCCCCGCCCTGGTCCTGCTGATCCAGGTCCGGATGCCACTGGCCTTCTTGGCTACCTGGGCACACGCTGGCTCATGTTCAGCCGCTGTTGACCAGCACTCCCAGGTCCTTTTCCGCTGGGTCACTTTCCAGTCACTCTGCCCGCAGCCAGCAGCACTGCCAGGGAGTGCTGGCCGGAGTGCAGGACTCACACTTGGCTGGCTGAACCTCCAGGCAGAGGCAGCCCCGCCGCACTCGCGGGCAGGGACCGCTCCATGCACGGCTCTCCCAGGGACACCGGGAGTCAGTCTGGCAGCTGACTCATTCCTTCCATTCCCTGCGGAGACCAGTATCTTTGGTTTGTTTCTAGTTTTTGTAAACTTAAATCTTTTATCGTTACACACTAATTCCTAACTATGGCACATCAGAATTAAAGAGGTTGAAAAGAACTGTAGGTAGTCACTGTAATAGTCTCAGCTGAGATCCTGAACTACAATTTCACTGATTTGTTGCCTTTGGAGGATAGCAGTTTATTTCAGTCCATTTTGTCCAGCTTCCCCACAGGATTAACTGGTATGGTGCAGTTACTGTCACTCCAAACCAGCAGATTCCTCATCCCCCTCACACCTAGTCCATCACATTTGTCCCACTACACATGATCTCAAAAAATCCATTCTGGTTACAAGTGTGATAAACTCACTCTGTTGTTACACAAAACAAAGCTGATTGATCTATTTCAGACCAAGCAGCTTCTGTAACAGAGAGGGAAATGGTCTTGCTGTTTAAGATGCCAAAGAACAGCAAAAACCTATGGTCAGTGCATGTTATTCAGCCACAAGTCACAGGAACACAAGCTTTTAACTAACAGCAACTTCAGTGTGCCTTGATGAAAGAATCAATAACATGGAGCAGTTCAATGCCAGCAACAGCTTTCCTTTGTTAATCACCTTGAAGTATTTGAAACTTCCCACCACCGTTTGAAATTTAGAAACTGAAAGCAGTTCTAAGTCATCACACTTTCCATTTTAATACTTTTAATAGGTTTGAAAATGTAAAACATACTTTGCTTACATAGTGTACAAAAATATTTACAAATTTTTTTATTAAAGCACAGAAACAGTTGTAAGGGAAAACACTGCACATCAGCATACCCCTATACATAGAAAACATTGTACCTTAGGAAAGAAAGTGCCTTGTGCATTTAAAAAAATCCATTTGTGAATTCAAAATTAGTACTTTTGAGTGATTATAGCAATTTTGAAATCGCAATGAAACTTCTTTAAGTGGAATGCATGTTTCTATGAAAAATGTGTAAAAGATAAACACAAGGCCACAAAAATCCAAAGCTATGCATCCTGCTTTGCTGCCCTCTGTAAACAGAGAAGATCCATCCTACAACTTGCATCTCACATATTCCTTTTTCCTGGAATTCAACAACAGCACTTAAGAAGCTTGATATAACTGTTGAGTTAATGGCCCTGAAGTTTTGATACACCTTTAAGCCTAAAGGTAATGTTTACAGAAGCTGTGGTTGATTTCTACATCAAGAGTTTCCTTGCAGGTAACAGCAACTTGAGCCTCTTTGGTACATGGAAATGTTCACTGGTTCTGGATTTGGGTGTCTTTTTACAGAAGGAAAGCAGTCTTTAGAGTAGATTCACTTTTGGAGGGGTGGTTCTTGTCACAGAGGCACCTACATGACAGCGCCTGACTGCTCAGTGTAAGACTTGCACCTTTCAGATGACACCTAACAGCCAGTAACCAGTAGTTCTTCCCAAGGATGGAAGAGGCATGGAAAGTTTCTCTGTAAGATGAGCAGATGGGCATGAACTTGTTTAAACTTCATTCCTACTTACAATTTCCATATGAATATGTTGAAGAATCACTCATGCTGAAATCAAGAATTACACATTGGAAGAAAAAAAAACTTCCTTCCAGCTATGCAAAACTGTCAACTGTAGCAACCACACTTGCTAATGAAGCTGGATTATTCCCAGCAAATTATGCAGACATCTCAGGACTTAGAACACAGGAAAGCTTCAAAACCAGAAGCAGATTTTATACTGCAGTAGTTATTTTGCCAACCTGAAAGCTGGCAAAGATGTCTTGTGACACTTCCAGTTAACTGGAAGCTTTAAGCTATTACAATCAAATTGTATACATTTCTGAAAGCAGGAAAAGCCCAGCTCCTTGGTTCTGCTTATCTCCCTTACAGAAATACTTTTTTCCTTTACAGAAATCTTTTCCTTTATGGAAATCTATGGAAATACAGAAGAAAAAACCTGTTCTTTGACTCTTATAAAACACTATGCTTTGAGACTCAGATACACAAAGTTGCACTACAGATCTTTACATTCAACAACATTGAAACAGTTGACAGAAGGTACTCCACCATGTTTGGTTCAGTCTGGAAAACAGTGCACATCATCCATTGAATCACGTGCATAAGCCGTGATTACAGGAGCCAGCTTGCCTTGAAATCACTACCAGGTTCTTCTCACTCAGTCTTGCAGGGGCCTCTTCCCTTGGCCAGCAGCTCGGACAATAAACAGCAAACACTCAAGACAGCTTGCACATTGCTCTAAACTCAGACAGTACATTAACGGAATTCTGTACACAGCCCAACATGTCAGGCATCCAATTTCTTCAGCTGTTCGTATGTCAGAAAGAACTGGCACCGCTGATTAAGGAAAACTGTTTCCTGTTCATGCAGTGAAAAGTGGTCACTTCACTACTGAAGGTCAGCTGCATCTGTGTGAAACTGTGTTCCACTCCTTGTTCCTTCCTACGCCATGTTGCAGGTTGGCCACTTTTTTACACAATACTAGGCAGAATGAAACTTGCCTTAAGGCTGGTGATACAAATTACTTCCCCATCCCTCTTCCTCAGGATCTTAAACCCAAGACTGAGGAGGCTGCAAAAGCCCTTAAGAGTCTTTACTCACTTAGCTTTGATGGGCTAAAGAAGGTTTGTTTATTGTAAAAAACATTTCTAACAACCCTTCCCAGGGCTCTGATGAGCTGGCTCTTGAAACAAAGCCAAAATTGTGAGACAAAGATAAACAAAAAGATTGCATCAGTACCTGCCAACATTTTCCCCAGTTCTGGAAAGAGCCCCCATTCCTAACTCACCTGGTCCGTTTTGTTTAAAACTAGGATCAAAACAAAGGAAATGGAGAGGTATGAAATTGGAAGAATGAAAAATTATTTTGCAAGATCATATTTTAACATTCACTCTGTGTGAATCACAAATTCAATCTGACTGGAAGCAATTGACTAAAAAAACCTGTCAACTGCACAGTTTACTTTCCATTCATAAAAAAAAGAGAATATCTGTGCTGATATGACATTTCCCACACTAAGTAATTCTGTAAAAAATAATACTTGCTGTTGTATGGCTAACTTAGTAGTTTTGCACACCTGTAGAAAGGATACAATGATATTCCAAGGACCAAGTCTTAACCAGTTTGGCCAAAATCCTTTATATAGAGCAAAAAAGCCTTCATTCTTCCATGTCTAGGAAAAAAAAAGGATAACAAGAACACACTTATGTAATTCTTTTTTAGTGAGAAATCCAGGCAGCATCTCAGCTAACAAGACTATACCAGACAAGGGGGTGGCTTAGTCCTGTAACTGTAATTTAAACTTATTGCCTGACAGGACAAACACACATTTCACTGGATAAAACCAAGATTAGTAATACCTGCATCATCACCTGGCAGGTAAAGTTGCAGTCTATATCACTCAGTACCCAACACAGATTGATCCAAATTGCATACCTGGACTTGCACTCATTCCCCCCGCCCCAAAAAAAAAAAAAAAAAAATCAAACCCCAAACACAACCCCAAAAAAGCCTTGCAGAGTGCTGCCTGTAAACCTGCTGTTCACATCTGGCAGCCCCTTGAAATTTGCTGCATGTAAATCTGTAGCTAACATTAGGCAGTCCCTTGAAATACTTCAGTTTCCTTTATGGACCTCACAAAATTTTACTGGACAATGTGACTTGGACTGTCCAGTCCGCAGCTGGACAGCAATAGCTTACTATCCATTCTTCTTCATGTAAAAGGCCATCGTGCTCCTACCTCACACCAGATTTAGAGACTTAAGAAACAAAATCAAAGTAATCAAAATCAGAGGCTGACCTTGCCTCTGGCTGCACTAGGCTTTCCATTATGCAGTAAGCAACACAGAAAGCCATCTGTTCCAGAAGATCTTGTTCTTCAAGGACTGACCTATGAAATGATAATTTCCTGTCAGCCTGACATAGTATAAAGTTGAGGAAAAGAGAGTGCTGCTGACCCTTCCTCTCCTCATCCAAGCACCCAAAGAAAATAAGGTTCTGCAGCAGACACTAACTTTCTTCCTGCCTTTCTGTCAAGACAGTAGATACTTTTCACACTTGAGTGCATTAGTGACAGCATAGTCCTTTTAAGCATTATGGCAGAAAGTATATCAAAGTTATTAGGGAAAACAGAACAATTTTGAGCTCTACAGTAAAACCATTGCTTGGTGGCAGCAGTTTCTATTTATGATGATACATGTACTACTTACCTGTAACAAGCAATCCAAAGTGCCCTTGTAGGCTGAGTGTCCCCCATGCTGTTGGCTTTTCTGATTCATCATGCGTGTTCTTACTACATCAACTGGGTTGGATGCAAGGGCTCCAGCTAACCCACAAAGAAAACTGGAACTAATAGAAGAAGGGTTTAATGAAATCTGATTTACCACACAGATGTACAAGAATTTCCCCTTCCCAGGAAACACACAGTAATAATGACTGTTTAATGCTTTTAGTAAAATCTTAGGTCAGCTAATGGATGTGAAAAGTTACTTTTCATTTACTATAAAAGTGTAATTTTGAAGATTTGCTATACAGCCCTTATATACAGTATGCTTGAAAAGATGTTTGTGCCCCTGGGAAAAATATTTCACTGTAAACTTCTTCTAACCTCAATTTGCACAGCTGAATGATTCAGACCACCGACAAAACAAACTTCCATATTTCAAAAGAATGTTAAATCCAAATGCTAAATAAGATTAGCTTCCATGCTACCATTTGAGATGCTATTACACTAAAAATTATAAACACATCAGAAGTATATTTACATCTAGACAGATGATAGAAAAATCAAAATACTCATCTCCCCCCCAGCAAGAACTAACCAATCCTGAGCTATACAACCAGCTACACAAACTTACAGGAAGTGAGTATATACTGTGTCTCCCATATATCCAGACATAATTATGTGCTTCTTGGTAAGGTCATACACTGGCAGTTCCACTCCAACAACAATAGCAGCTCTCTGCGCTGTCAGTGATACTCCCTGGCAAAAGAAAGGATATAGTTGAAGTTTAAAGTCAACCTTTGTGCACTGTTAGAAAAGCCAAGCTCTTATAATACAAAGCAAAACACCAAAAATACGCTAAGAACATTGCAAATTCAAATAAGGCTAATTAGTACAAGTCTTAGGTGTATGTGTTCCAAAAACACAAATTTGAAATAATAAATCACTTCTCCACACAGAATGGCAACTTCAGATCCCTGAAGTTATTTTCTATCTCTGCTTAACATCTCAATTCTTGCATCAACAGTCAGCTAGAACCCCAAAACCAGTGTTCCTTTGCTACTAGCTGAAAAACTCACAAAGTAAGGAGGATGAACAGAAAACTGGAGATCAAGAAACTTTGTGAGAAAAGCACACTAGTAGAATAATATTCCTGTTTTCCAGCTCTTTCAAAACAATTGTCCATTTTGGCTCTTCAGTTGTTACATGGTCATTGACTACAATTGGCCCAAGAGACAACCTGTAAGAATATGAGAATTCCTGAGCTAGAGGGGGTGCTCATAAGCTCATTTGCTTCCAACTGTTCCTTAACATGTATTTTAAAACAGACAGAGCAAACAGATTGAGAGGTGGCATGGAAAGAGTTGAACTACTCCTAGAGCCAGTCACCCTAACCAAATCCTACATTTGTCTTCCTTCTCCTAAGTGGCAGCTAATCCTTGCACACAAGGCTGGCTGTAACCCTTCACCAAAAAGCACTGAGACACCAGCAGTGAAGCAGTCATGACGAATGACAGACATTACATCTTCCATATTTCAGCTGAGAACACTGTAGGAATACATGACATTCAATTGAGCAAGGAAGTATACTTGAAGTGTAAGATACAGTTCAAAAAAAACTTGCCTTCCATAATCCTTTAGTGCCTTCCTTCTGGTAGATCTGTATGAAGTTGCCTATCATTCCTCCTTGAATCATTCTACCTTGGGCTTGCATTCTGATCTGAGATTCATTTGAAGATACAATTAAAAGATAAATACAACCAATAAGATAATAAAACTATATTAAACTATTAAGTTACAATTGTAAGTAGCAAAGTCAATTTCTCTTTGAATATAAACCAAGAGCTGACATTATCACAACCATGATGCAATCTTTTGCCTTAACTATCCAAATGCAGCTGCTAATTTTGAACAAGTACGCAGTAGAATTCTCAGCTGCATTAAGTCACTTCTATTTCTGTATGGGTACACTCCTCCATTTAGATAAGACTGGCAGATGGGTTCTGCAGGATGTCCTTTACAGTGCTCTCACAGGAACATGTTGAAATGAAAGGTTAAAAAGATTAATGTTTCAGCCACTGAGAACCATGGTCTTCAACCCTGTAGATTTATAAGAACATCCTTAGGAACCTGCCAAGGTAACTTCCAAATATAAGTTGTTAACAAGCAACTTGGTAAGCGGACATCATTTTAGGAACTAACTAATTGAAGCCACACTTGAAATACAAGCTTATGTTTGAAATGCCACTACATAACCACACTAGCACTATGAAGGATCAAGAAGCTTTTCAGTAGTTTCAGAAGAACATAGAGAATTTTCTTGACTTCCTTTTCATTAGGAACAGCTGTGTGAGTCACAAGTTCCAGTTTTGTAAGATCAATACCATCAACCCTTTCAAGTAACTGACTACCATTAAAAGCTAACAGATTCTTAAAGAGGTGGTTGTTTCACTAATTCACTTTAAATGACTGATGCTGGAATGCCATTTCCTTGGAACACAGGTTTGCAAAGCCTCTCTACAGTGTTAAGGAATCATACAGTACAAGTATCATTCACTGGAACTCTTGCCTCTGAATTGATCTTCACCTATTTTGAGCTTCAGAAACATCCAAGTGTAACAGTGTTACCAAGAAGTACCGACAAAATATGCAGTGTGGCTTCCACACAAACACTACAGCATCAAAGTTATTCTCCCCCCTCACTCAAAAAAATGTGGATCCAACTACCTCCCCAGCCTTCACCTTCCTCAGGCATACTTCCAAATGATTAGTATGGACCAGAAGGAGGTTCCAAGAATTCAGGATGTTACTGATTTTTCAGAAGTTAAGAGATGAGAGTAAATAGGGTTACAAAACAAATCCTATATTCATCAGGAGAATCTGTTTTTACTTCAGGAGAGAACAAAAACAAAAAGACAAGCTCTACATAATTACCTTTAAGACATCTGTAGGGTTGGCAATAGATGATGAGATTACTCCCGAAAGAATGCCACATAGAACATTCATCATGAGGGTTTCATCTATTTCACAAACGAAGAGAGTTTAGCTGCAGATTTACAAAGCTGAAGATGCATTAGGGCAGGATGATGCCTCCCCCCATATAATCAGAGTGTGCCAGTTACAGAAGCCATAAAACCTGCTCTGACGAGTTATCCTTGCTGACTAACTTTGCAGTAACTGGTATAAGGAATGCCTTCTCAGTAGACATGTTTAAATGCTACAGTAAGATACCAAATGGAATCAGCTTCAAGCAAATCAGTCCTCAATTGTCAAAAAAGTCAAAAAAGTCCCCAGAAAATAACCACTCACCTTCTGGATGCTCAACAAACATTCTTTTCAAGCTCTGGTAAGTGCCTATTTTTATAGTTCCATATGAAGCTTGCCGTAGCACTGCAGGTGCAATCCTGTAAAAACAAGCAGCAATAATGTTTATGCTCAAGATTTTAAAATCTCATCAGAAAATTCTTCCTAGTGCAGAAATATCTAGCAGAGAAAGGTTTGTTCATTTAAATCAACAATTTAAACTCACTATTAAAAAAAAGCTTTGGAGCTTTTTCGGTTTTGGTTTTTGGTTTTTTTAAATACAGCCTGCAAGAACATGAATGAACTGTGAAGGGATTATTACTATTAGACCATGCTTCAACTTGTAATCTGTAAAATAGCTGGCAGTCATGTCTGAAATATAGCACCCCCACCACCCTGCATGTTTTGAAGAAAAGCATGCTCATTTATAGACAAAGGTTAATTCAGTTTTAATTCTGAGCAACAGAACAACCATAGCAGCACTGTAGAGAATAGCCTTATGCTTGGCTATTTTGTTTCATGTAGGTTTTGTTGTTTGAGGGGTTTTTTAAAAACATGAAATGCTATGGCAGTGTGCAGCACTAAAGGTATCAAAGCTTGGTCTTCCAACTTCAGATTAAGGCTACCCGTAATACCTTGTAATCCTGAAACCCAAAAATTCACATACAGTGGGCTTAATACTTATCAATAGACTGTTCATAAACCATTGCTGCAACTCAGTTAATCTTACCCAGAGTATAAGGCTTTCAATCCTTCCTCTCTGCATATTCTGACCAGTGCATGCACCATTCCACGGTAGCGGATCTCTTTATATTTGGCATCATTAACTTGACCTTGGACCTGGAGACGTGTTTTGGTCAGATCAATGGGGAAAGTACCTTAAAGGAAAATCAGTGAGAAAGTTAATGAAGTACCTACCTAACCAAAGACAATAGAGAACATCATACAAGAAACAGCAACATTTATTATTTAATATAATACACAAAAGTACTCCCATGGAAAAGAAGTGATTCATGTTCTATCACCTTGTTTCTTCTACAGGCCTGCCAGAGGCCCTGCCTACATCCTGTGTTTACATTCCACATTCACTATATTTTCAGGCAACGTGGCATTACTGGGTTGTAAGCAGTCCAACTGAACAGGACTCTGCAATCTCAATCAAGCACTGAGTTTGCACGTGTATTCTACCAACACCTTTGAAGGGGACTTCACTGAAGGCAAATAAATTCCATAGGACACGCTGTACAGATTCTGGCTTAATACCTGAAAAAGCAATAGCGGCAGTAGCTATTTCTGTTACTGCTTTCCTAAAGCCTATTGCTATGTTATATTCAATTCATACTCCCCATGCTCCTCTTATGAAAGGATTCAGAAAGCATTTCCATCCAGGAAAAGGACCACCTCAATGTTCCATATTCACCTAAGCACTAACAGCAGTCAGGATTAACTACATCTGTTCAAATGAGGTTTACCAGACAAGCAAAACCTTTCATGAATTGTTTGTCTTCCTTAAAAGCTTTTGGCATTATTGCCCATATTCAGTCAAGTAAATAAGAGAGGTTTCAAAATCAAGTTTGCACAAGTTTCCTAAGTAGAAATCCTTCCCATCCCTGGAATCATTCAAAGTCAGCCTGGACAAGGCTTTGAGCAACCTGATCTAAAAGAAGATGTCCCTGCTCAAAGCAGGGGGGTTGGACCAGATGACCTTCCAACCCAAACTACTCTATGAAAACAAAAGAGTAGTTTTAAGTGTAATTTTATACTGCACCTACTTTACTAGACAGACCTTGCACGCAAGCCCACCACATGCCCAACCATGTACTGCTACAATGAAAATCCAGATTTCCTTTATTTTCATGTACATGCATTTCAGACACAGCTTTACAAACATGTTCGATATTTTAGGTTTGCCTTTTGAGTAGGCCAAGAACATCAGATGCACTGTCTCACTACAGCAATTATTCTATGTTGCTCACTATTGAATTTAAGTGTTCAAATCTAAGCAGTCACTTACATTCAAGAAATTCAAATTGCATTCAAGTAATTTAAACTGCAACATAGATACTCAGGAAAGGCAAGAGAAAAATCTACAAGTTAAGAGCTTAACTTGTCTACTGTAACAAAGCAGAAGCTGTATCTACTTACGACCACTGTCTAGGAACAGATCAAACAAACACCAAATAATAAAACACAGAGGCAAAATATGTATAAAAACAAGACTCACCAGGGATGAGAGTTTACAGACACAAGTGTTCTGACATTGCAACAGAGATCAGAGCAACTCTTCAGTCAGCATTAAACAAAAAACCTCTATGCTGTAGACCACCGTATACTGTGTCACTGGCAGCATGGAACCAAACTTGTTTCACACGGAGACTATCCAAGTAAAGAAAATCATGTCAACAGTTAAAGCAAATGCTTACCACATTCTGCAGTGATTGATGCTAAACCTCCGTAGATAAAGGGCTTCCAGTTAAGTGCTGGCATTATTGGTTCCTCTTTCTGTGAAACAGGAAGATTTAATGCTTCTCTCAGTACATGTCATAAATATACATGCTAACACTTAGTAAAAACTTTGTGCCTGGTCCATTTAAAATGTGCTTTTCAAACATGCTAAGGGTATAAAAAACCATTTAATACCTTTGACAATCAGAAGAAAGACAGGAATACCACAGAAAGACATCAGGGTTCAAATAAGCGTCTGCTATGTATTTGGGCCATCACTCTCCTCACCATGAAAGGTTAAAGCAGTTTGTCTCCCAGGCACAATGTTAAGGAGCACTGCAGTGAATAGCCTCCAAGGATTTTTACCAAGCTGAACTAGTTTGACTACATCCTGCAGTCATTACAAAACTTCCTTTTTTCCAGTTACCAACATTAATTAGCATGAGCTAAGCTGGTACACTTGGACAGAAAATAAGGGTGCATACACCATTTTGCTTCCGTTAAGACCTGTTTCTGCTACCAGTGTTCACAACATTCATTCTTGTGAATGCTACATGAAAATTGTGTCAATTAAGTGTATTTGACAGTCATCACAACTCGTAATCAACTACAGCATATGCTTTGCAAGATGTTAAAGTAATCCAATTATATCAGAAAAGAGATAAGAACTTCAAACAAGCCCAGCCAATACAAGATTGCCCTTCCCAAAACCAAGCAGGTCTCTCCACAGCTGATTTTTCCCCTCTCTCACAATATAAATACTTTCATTCCCCATTTTCTATAATATCCCCCTAAACATTGCATGCTACAGGTTTTTTGCCAATTAATTTTATGGGAAAATTGTACTTCAAAGTACTTCCCTTGGCACTTACACTCCCTATTATTCTCCCCTGCTTAATCACCCGTAGTGCTCAACTGGAAAATATCACAAATACACCAGTTACTTAGCCCTGCCTTTTGTACAGCTGAACCTTCTTTAGCCGCTTCCTCTAGAAATGCCAATAATCCAGCACCTAAATGAACTTTCAGAGTTGCAGACACTCAGCAAGCCTGAATAGTTTCTGCAGCCCTCCCTAGTTTTCCTTTTATCATCTTTACTTCATGATGAGTTACCTGGGTCTTCTGACACACGAGGAAAAGAAGGAAGCTAAAATCACACAATTTCAACACCTACATGCACAGAAATCCATGTTACTCTTTAGACTGCTGCAAAGAACAACATTGATGGAGGGAAAAAAACCAAAAAAAACCACAACACAACCAAAAAAAAAAAAACCAACAAGGAAAAGGCAACTAAGGACACCCTACTATACAGCCAAAAAGAATGCAGTACAGAGGTCTGGACACACAGGCTTAGACCATGTCAGCTTTTCAACACAAATGAGGCAGAGCCACATGGACATGACACTGTATCAGAGGGAGGCCAGTTCCAGCTCCAAGCTCCTCATAATCCTGTTCTGCCATGATTAATGGCAGATCATTTAATTAACAGAGACAAAGCCAAGATCAGTTTGCCCACTATTTGCTACACTGCTGATCTTTACTCCTGAGAAACTCATCAAAACTGACAGTTAAGCCCCCCCCCACATATTAAAACAAGTTTTCATCTACCACAAATACCCTAATACTAATAAAACTAAAATAGATCCTTTTTGTTTGTTTCGTATTTCACTCTGCCTAGGCAATGAAGGCTACTCACTTTTTCTATGTAAATAGAAAGCACGGTGAAATAATGTTTTCAATTTGCACACATATTTACAAATATCAGTTGAAGCTTCAATATATCCATAGGATACCCTAATGCAAAAAATTTATAGCACACTTCCTTTGACAGATCCCAAGGTGAAGGTAAAGGTCTGTACATCTGAAAGGCTTTCAAGTCTCATCTCCTGCCAGTATGCCAAACTAACCATATGAATCTTCCTACTTCTAACCTCCAGCCCTCCTTCTGGAGTCGCATACTTTAGGAAGAAGTATGAAGAAGAAGAAAAAATTAGAGCAAAAAGGGAGAGTTTCTCTCAGGGAAAAAAAAATTCAAAAAGACACACCAGCCAGTAATTTCGCCCCATGACCTCAGGTGTCTCATTTCCCGCTCATATTCCGAATTCTTGGTTTGCTTCTTAGTCAGAACTTCTTCCCTATATCAATAAAAACAGTAAGTGTCTCCTCAGGAGAATTCTGTATCAGCTGAGTGAGAGGCAAACTAGTTAAAAAGAGAATCCAGCCATCGTTATAGGAAAAAATAAGGTCTCCCCTTCTACTAGAAAGATATTGTCTTTATGAAATATACATTGCTGTACCCTGAACATCAATGATGACAGAGGGGACACTCGACCCTAAAGGACGTTGGGTTGAATTAATACAGAGATTCATCCACGCACTTTCTGCAGAGGTCAGAAGAGAATCTTCTTTCTTTTAACCACAGTATGACCGGAATAAACCCAAAAGCCCGGGTGCCATAAAAGAACGAATCACTTAAATAGCTAGGTATTTCCCTGCCGGAGAACAGTCTTGAAAAGTCACACATCGAATTATATACTGGTTGAAAACATCGCTAGCGTATTAAGCATACAGTAGACTCGAGTTTATAGTAGTTTTAACTATCAAAAATTGATTCGGGTCTAAGGAGGCAACAACGACTGTATAAACTATCTACGAAAGATAGTCTCCCACCCCCCCAAGACCTGAGAGCAGTAGCGGCCACCGCCTCCCCACTCACCACCGAGCCCTGCCCGACCCCCGCGTCCCGTCGTCTGCACCGATCCCTCCGCTCCCAAGTCCCGGCGCCACTCCCCGCGGCCGCGGCGGCTTTTGGGGAACGCGGCGCTCCGCCCCGGGGCGGGCTGGCCCGAGGGGCCGAGCCAGCAATGAAGTGTGGAAAGGGTGGGTGTAAAGCCGCAGTTAGTTTGAAGGGCAGCCGAGCCGGCTGTAATTATGCATGGAAAAGATTAACCACGCTGACCTTGCAGTCAGAGGTCTCCCCTCGCCGCTGGCCTTGCGAGGCTGCTGGGCTGGCGGGGCAGGCTGGCATTTTCCATTAGCATTCCTGCCCCAGGAGAATGGAGCGGCTGTGTCGGGTGTTTCAGCGCTCCCCGGTTAACGAGCGGGTCACTCGCCCCGCAGGGTTTCTCCTCATCCTTACCTATAAGGACATTAATTTTGCCCCTCGGTTTACGATCCTATGGGCTCCTGTGCTGCCAGCGACAACTCACCGGTACCTGGGGCTGAGCTTTCCCGAGGCGGCACAGGAACCTTTAGCTACCTGCTGGGTGGAGGAACAGAAACGGGCAGGGAGGGCTTAAATAGCTACTTTGCTCGTAAAAATACCCTCTTGAATATTTTTGGCAGAGCGGTTACACAGGTGACTCAGTAGCAGTAGTAGGATTACACAGTTGTGTGCCATTCTATGTTTCTTTGCATTGCCAGTGCAGACGTTATGGATTCAGTACATAAGCTCTACACTGCTTTGTGAACACATATCCAGTGCCTATGCAGACGGAAAGGGGCTATCCAAAAGGGCAGGTCTCAGCCGCTGTACAGGGGGCAGTGACCAGTCCGTGAAGACTGGATGAGAACCAGAACTAGTCTGCTCCAGAGCCCAGGGCTCCCTGTGAAAAAGTTGGAATCAGCTCTTTTGCTGCCCCTAAAGGCAAAGTGTTCTGGCAACTCGGTGCTCTCTGTTTCTGACTGAAGAGCTGCCAGGAATGCTCGTAAGGACCTAACCCCACGGTGCAGCCCTGCTGCCGCTGTCAGTCCGCTGCCTTGCGAGCGATGGCATGCCTTACCCCGGAAAGGGCAAAACATCCTGCGGGATTGCTCTCCTCGCCAATATCAGGGCAAGGCTGCAGGCTGAGAACCTTTATTTAAGCTTACTGGCTGGTGGAGAATGGAGGTAACACCCGCTCAATTCTCATTAAGAAGCTGGATGTGGCTTTGCATGCAACCCTCGATGAAGCATAAGGAATCCAAAATTTGGGTTCCAGTATGCTGTAAGTGCTCCATACGATGAAAACAGTTCTATAAAGCAATCCAAGTCCATTACAGACTTCCCAGAAATTTTACATTCCAGTTATTAAGGGATGGGCAGCCCACAGAGCTCATGCTCTAATCACAACGTTGCAAAGTTGTCTTTGCAGGTGGGCCTCACAGAAGGTAGCCACAAACTCCCACCTCAGAACTGGTATTCATGTTCTGACTCCTGTCTGAAACTCCTAGTAACTGGCCAGTACTTTACAGGTTTTGCATCTACAGCAAGTAGCAGTACAATCTTACTTGAGATAAACTTTGAATTGTTCCTTTCTTTCTTTCTTTTTGCACAGGGATCATTTGGACTGATTCTAACGTGGAGTGATTTTGCACTTTGGTGCAGCCAATTCGGTTTTCTGACTTCTCAAATTTCTGCCTCATTTTAAGAAGGAGTTTAGTTCCAGTCTGACCTTGAGTTGGCCAGCTTCTGCAGGCAGATGGGTTTTATTACCTCTGATGAAAATCAGTTCCTGCTCTTGCAACCAATCACATTTCTTAAGTACCTGTTCGTTCTCAACTGTGTACTTCTGAATACAGAAGAATTCAGGTTAACTTTTGTTACTGCTAGTGACTTTTACATGGGTCCTCTGAATGATGTCTTCTGTTGTATTCTCAACCCAATTCATATTACGTATGAGATACGTAATGCTTTTGTCAACAGCCAGTGGACTACTTTTGGCAAGCTGCCTTGAGCCTGGCATCTATGTCACACCAGCACTGACTTAGGTGCTCAGCATCTTTCCACATGTGCTACTGATTACACACTCTTACAACAGCTTTATCCAAGCGCCGGTTCTTTCCCAATGGGCTGTGTAGGGCAATGGTTTAATTAATTAATTCCCAGACCCCTAAACTTACTGCTCCTGAATTTCCTCACACATTTTTTGTTTCTCTTTTTTAAGCAAAAGAAGACTGCCCTCACACCATTTTATCAGGGACCTCTGCTTTTTGTGCATTCATTCCTGTTTTGCTATTTC
This sequence comes from Melanocharis versteri, assembly GCA_013397845.1. NCBI lineage: Eukaryota > Metazoa > Chordata > Aves > Passeriformes > Melanocharitidae > Melanocharis > Melanocharis versteri. The sequence continues at coordinate 973,787 of VZTG01004161.1, forward strand.
CAGTGCTGCTTAAAATGGAAAATCATTTCACTTCTGGTCTCTGCAGTGGTGAAGACAGTTTTGCCAAGTCTCCTACTGCTTAAATGAATAGTTAGTGGAGAGATACAGATGACTACAGGTATTGTTCAAACTGCTTTGTCGTTTTGTCACTAGTTGTAACCCCTGGAGAGTTATCTTTTTCCCTTGGAAACTTTCACAGTTATTAGTTACATAATTGATTTGCATTGTTTGTGTTCCATTGGCTGCGTGCTGAAAGCAAGTCTAGGACATGGGAGTCAAGAGCTCCCTGCCCTGGCCCAGTCTCCTCACCTTTGGGGTTTGCACTTTCTCCCGGAAGAGCATTTTATCTGACCCTCAATCATACAGCAGATGACTTTGTTGTCAAAATAGACTCAGTGTGCTACTGGCATGTGTAAAAATGTAAGACATAATAAATAGTACGTCCATTGTATTTGCCAGGGGCAAAGCCTCAGCCTGGAGCACCAGCTATGTGTGGTGCATTTCAGGAGGGCTGTAGAGGAGAGCTAGGAAAATAAGACTAGGAACACAAAACACAATCTGTAAGGAAAAATGGAAAGAAATAGTCTTTAAAAAAATTACGATAACATAATCTTCAAGACTGAAAGTTATCCATAAAGAGGAACTTAACTATCTGTTCTCCACCACTTATATTAGACATAGAACAGACTTTCTAATGGTGTAGACATCGCTAGATGAGACTGACTGTGGAGTTCGCAGTACCTTCATCATCACAAACTTTTAAAAACTGTTAAGCAGCTGGTTTTGAGACATAATTACAATCTGGATTACCCAGCCCAAGCAGTGGGATGGACTCCCAAAGATCTTTCCAGCCCTTTTTTCCTGCAATTATTCAATGGCATTTCCTCCTCCAGGTGCTAGCATATGTCACATACAATGACAAGACAACGGAAGTTTCTAACTTAGTAAAAGAATCTACTGTGCAGAGGTCAAGGAGAAAGGAAAGTGAAATCAGGAGTAACAGTAAATGTTATTTTGTAGCCTTTTTATTCATAAATATTTTTTAATAATCTGATTTGGGCTCTGGCATTGGCAGGAGCCAAAGGTCTTTCCTGTGTCATTGTTTTGTGGATATAAAAGGGTCATGTTATTTGTTTTTAATGGGTAAAGGGTGAAGGAACTTAGGACAGTCCCAGGCTTTGAGTGGACAAGAGTCACACAGCGTAAGGTCCCATCAAGACAGTTCTAGTAAATGTAAACTTGTAAACCAAACAAAATTTTCTGAAAGTGTTGCAATCTTGCAGCTGGTCCTGAGAAATTGATTTCTCTCCTTTTCTGAGACTCCATACAGAGATAATAACTCCTATGTACGTCACAGTGCTGCGTTTGATGTTATTTGAATGAGCAAATGAAAAGCTGCTAAAGTTGCTCCGATAGGAAGTCTCTATAGGAGGCTTTTCACTACTACAAAACACTTTCCAACCTCAACAGGTGGTCCTCCAGATTCTTGCTAAATAAAGATCAGTCACAGTTGCTTCACAGAGGCTTTTGTCCAACATTGCACTGCACTAAACAAGTAGCAACTGGAAGAAACAATGCCAATTTACATGCTGGTAGATGCAACACAAAGAAAAGCAAACATTTTTCTGTGTCCTACTAAAAACCAGACAGAATATGGTGTAAGATACAGGCTAACCTTTTCCAGAAGGGAGATGATTCAATGTTGAGTGAATGACAGAGAGGTTGATGTGACACCAAATAACATCTCACATATGGTATGTTTTCTGCCACTTTCAGTACACCCCTTACCAGCAGTACTCAATATCCAGGGATAGTAGGGAGCATCTGTTGGGGGAAACAAAGATTTGTGGAAGCATCTGCTGGGGGAAATATGTATTTGCACTAGACTATCCTGTGAAAGCAGAGTTGCAGTTGTAGTAGTTCTACAGTAAAAGGAATGTGACTCAAACAAGACAATGGTCAGGGAGATGTGCTGGCAGGTGACCCCAAGCCATGTCCTTCACAGTGCAGGATTTAGGTTGATCAGAACACATAACTGCCTATGTAGGAAAATTTCAAGCTTTCAGTGCTATTACTTCTTAAAGGATCCTCACTATTCTCTTTCCTGATTCTCAAGTTTTGATGGTTTTCCTCTAGTGTTTACAGAATGCCTTGCATTAAATCATTACCCAAATAATACAGCTTTTCTTCTGGTTACCCCAGTCTGGCTTTGGGTAACCTAGCTTTCGCTATCAGCATCTGAATACTATTTCCTTCCTTTTAAATTTAAAAATGTATTTTATAAAATTTTGTCAAATGAAGCATTTAGCTAACTTTTTTTTTTAACAAGAAGTTCTGAAAAGGCAGGATGCTCTCTGAAGAAGTATCCTTTTGCTTTGCAGACCTGCTGATCCACAGGATGACAACACCAGAACTAACACAGTGTTTGGCTGAGATGAGCTGATTGCTGTTAACCTTGAGCAAGACAGGTTATTCTGCACAGCAGGGGAAAACAGCTGTAGGATTTTGTCCTTGTGGTAGTTGTCTGTCACAAAAACCACATCCTGAACAAGTCACTCAGGATCTTTAATGTGCAGTGGGATTCCTTGCTGATGCTGCAAAGCAGTGGTCATGGGTTGGAACTCACACCTCCACTGGCTCCTAGTAACAAAGCCTGGCAGAGTGAGCAAACGATTGTCTTCCAGAGGCTGAAGAAGCACAGACTGTGGTGGTAGACATCCTGGGTTTCCACAAAACACGGCAGCTGACATGTTCATGTCCCTCCATTTCCCACAGTCATCCTTCCCTGCACTTGGTTCAGTGGATGCCAGCTTTTGGACGTGCTCATGCCTTAGGAGGCAGCACCAGGGAGCAGAGCGATGCGTCTCACAGCTGTAACAAGGGTCTTTGTTCTGCAACAAGGCAGCACTGACGTAGCAGCTCACTGCCAAAAAGGCAGATGCTCCCTTACCTTCCCATATTCCCCTCCCATTCCCAGCCACAGTTCTAGCCCTTTGCTCAGGCTGGAGATTGCTCTCGTCTGACTCGACTGGGTTCAACTCAGTAATTGCAGAATGCACTCATCAAACCCCAGGCTTCTGCCAGCTGAAGGAGCTGAACTGGCTTCACGCTGGCAGCAGCACCAGTGTAACAGAAGAAGGAGAAGTGCCTGGCTTGAAGTGGGTTCATCCTGTTGGAAGCCCTGAAATATTAGACTGTCTCAACATCTCAGAGGACTTAGCCACAAGTACCTGTCAGAGTAAAAACTCTTGAGGGGTTGCAGTATGCATCCTGCCTTTAACACCCCATCCTAATACCTCTGGCCTCCTGTCTGGCTTGCAGTACGAGCAGAAGGAGGCATTAATGCCCGGACTTCACACAGTGTGCTAACAACTTTTTCTGGCCTTCAAGGTCAGAGAACAGAGGCAAGGCAGAGCCACCTCTCAGCCTGCAGGCTGCCAGCTGGATCATGTGTAAAACCTCATCGAAGAACTTTGGATGGACTCCTACAACACAGCTAAAAATGCAGAGACTAATTCATGCCAAAGGCAGGTTGGCCTTGTTTCAGCTCTAAGGCCATGGGGAATCCAGTCCTGCCTAATCAAAGAACCAGCCTACAAACTTCCTTTCTTTTCATTTCAAATGCAAAGCCGGCAAGAAGACAGGGAGAGACAAAAAAGCAATTAAGAGTAGCAAAGATGAACAAGAGAAGATAATGCAAATGAAGGCTGAAACAAGACATATGAGGAGAACAGGCCTGTATAAATCGTGCAGAAGCTCTTACTGGTGCTAGACTGTCTGAAATGACAAGAGGGGTTTTTGTAAGTGAAAAGAATAAGTGATGCTTTGAAAACAGATGGTCTGCCAGTTCAGTGATAGCTGCCATGAGGACTAAGACATCTAGGTAGCTTGTTCCGGAGGAAAGCACGACAGGTGAAAGCTACTCCTGACACTTTCAGGATTCTGAGAGAAGAAACGTTCTAAGGAAGGTGTCTGGGGATTGAGTGATTGTCTCCACTTCCTGGAGGAGGTGTTGGGGGATCCTGGAAGGTCGCAGCACTGTGCAGTCACACCTCAGGATACCCAGCATGGCCATCCTTCCAGGCTGCTAGGAGCACAGGACTTAGCAATAGATTATGTACTTCCCCCTGGATGGAGCTAAACTTTGTGGGTGTGTAATACCTGTAAATTTTATAGGAAACTAGCCCACCTCTTGTAGTTCTTACATATCCTGGATTTTATGTGATTCCAAAAGATCCACTGTTTTTATTATTTTTATATCTTAAATTACAGTCCCTACCTGAAAGGCTTCTATAATGGAGGTAATTGTATGTGTATGAAAATGAGATAACTATAGAAGCTACTCAACTTTTTTTCCAAATGTATCTCAGCAATATATAAATGACAGCACTTTTCTGTCTGATGTTGATTTTCACTACAGACTCCATTGTAACATTGAATTTTGGAGATTATAAACAGGCTGTTCTCTATTTCTAAAACCTTGAAGTACAAAAGCAGTTTCAGAAATAGGGGAAGCCCAGAAAATGGCTTTTGATCAGTAAGTATACACCCTCTGAAAGCAATGAGAGAGGTGAAAGTGTGAGCAATTAAATGTATGGTATAGATGATCTTACTCACTCCATACAATGCAGCACATGGTGGAAGCATTTAAATGGTGTGGTTAAAGACTAGGTGGGGAAAATAACAGTGGTGTGCAGACTCCTGCAGCTCCATCTGGTTTTTCTGAACAGAGCTCATTCAATTAGCTCAGCAAGTCTCTAATCAGCAAAAGAGATCTTAGTTTAACCACTGCCCATGTCATCAGTGGAGAAGGAATTAGCTCCCAAACCAAGCTCATCTGACCATGTTAGCACATAGTTATGTGTCTGTCTTTCCATGTAAAAGTTAATACACCTGACTTCACAGGTTTCAAGTATCAGATTAGCTGTGTCCTAAAAGCCATCTGGGCTTCTGGATACCAGCCCAGAAACAGTTCTAAGAATTTTCTAAAGTTCGTGATTGTGCTGTAATCCCCTAACAATTGTGATAGGAGACAGAGCTGCAGCAGCAGTGAGACCTTCAAAACTTCCTTTACGTGTTGCAGGAGGACAGCTTTAGGAATGAATTCTTGGCATGCTGTCAGAAGTACAGCACTTCCTTGCAGCTGGAAAATCAGAATCGGAACTCTTGCAATCGAAACCATTCTGCCAGTACCACAGATGTTTTGTTTTGCTGTTTTGCATTAGAAACAATGAGCAACATTTTTTGCATTTTCATTAATGTTCTTGGTCAAAATCAGTTTACCCAGAAAGCTCAACTGAATAGCTTTTTTTTTTTTCTTATTAAATCTTCTAAATCCACTGCAAAATGCATCAGTTCTCTGGAAAACAATTGTTCAGACAGGCCACAGCATTCTTGCTCCCATTCACTCTCTCAACAGTTCCAGCAACCTCAGAGTGCATTTGCAATGTTTGGAGGTATTTGCCATTTGCTGACAAGTGGCAATGGCTTCAAGCCCTGGAGTTTCTCACCATCATTCAGTTCTTTCTCCTTTATTTTCCCTGTTTTGTTTACTTCAAATGCACTGAAACAAATGGCCATATAAATGTTGATGAATTACAGGCTCATTAATCAGACCTAGGTTTGCCTCCAAGTTTTAGCTGATGTCTCTCAGCCTTGTGAGCAATGTAATATGAAAATTCTTGAAAAGCCAGAAGTTTAGTTTCAGAGTGTGGGGGTGGGAGGCCGATTATTATTTTGTAATGTTCTCAGACCATAACTTTTATTGTAGCAAAAATGGGGGGAAAAGCCTTGAATGAAAGTCAAGAGCAAAATATTCTTGCAAGGAGACCGACTGCTCATCCTAACAAGGGTCTGATCTTCCAATATTAGGCTAGACACAGTAATGTCAAAATACTCCATGTGCAGTAGCACTTAAGGTGCTGCTGCAAAAGATGTGGCTGAATTTTTTGAAGCAGATGATCCTCTCTAGTGTATATTACACCTAGAGACATCCTGCGACACTGGCAGTCGAGATTGCACTGTAAATATGGAAGTGTGTGTCCCAGCAGTGCTCTGAGCTCACAAAGGCTCTGCTCTGCTGATTCGAGTTGACTGTGGACATTGGGGTGAGGAGTCAATGGTGCAAGGCACAGCTGTAGTCACTCTGCATTTTTTATGACAGAGATTGGGTGGTTTTATTCATACATAAAGATTGGTCCAGCTTGGTTCCAGTATGTCTCAATTTTAAAATCTCATGAAGCATAGACTGAAATGTTTTCCATTTCCATTTCCATCATGGAACACACACACAAATACAGATACTCTCCACCCCACTCCCAACCTTACTTCATACTTGAAGAGGTGCTTGCGAACATGAACCTTAAAAAGTACAGCTAAAAGGGCAGCCAGGAGCTCTGTGGGACAGGTAAAAAGATTATAATAAATCTCCTCTGTCAGAACTACATCTTAGTTCTCATTGCCTCTGTTTTTAAGCCCAGATTTGAACGTCTGAACTTTACACCATGTAGCACATGACAGAGCCAGTTTGTGCCAAGTTCCAAAATCAGCTCCCAGAGTTCTTTCCTGATCACAGACAGGAGCCAGTGCAGACAGTGTGACCTTACTATGGGGTCACCCTGTGCCCATGTATTAAAAAATAATTATTTTCTTTTTTGCCTTTCACTTCTGCAATTATATGAAAGTTTCATTTCCTCTTACTATAAACTATTAACGTAAGAATTGGTGTTTGAACTAAGTCAAAACAAAGCCATGATGTCACTTGCCAGAGCATGGAAAATAAAACACTGCATAGAAAATCACAGCTCTTGTCTTGCAAACTATGTGATTAAAAAATATAACAACTACAGCCATCTCAATATTACTACTGTATCACACACCAGGCAAAACCAGAACACATATATTCAACAGTCTTTAGCTCTCAGATGTCTACTGGACATCTGTATTAACAGACTAAAGTACTTTCTCTATGAGTTCAATATCCAGCTCCAGGTGTGCAGTATATACAGTCTGTAGCTTTCATATTTTTCACATAAAAATTGTTTTTTATATCAGCTAACAGTAGTTAATGTTGTGTGCATTTTTATATCATTTTCAATCTTTGAGATAGATATATAGATGATAATATGTTTTTTAAATGTTGTGGTGATAATACAAGTCTATCTTTCTCCTCTTCGTGCCTTTCTGGTAAATTCATAGCTATTCCTAGTTACAGTTTTTAAACTAGTAGGTCCTTCACAATAATGACATAAAAGACCAAACAAAGGACTTCAGAACTCTGAATATGACTGAAATTGCACTGACTGTGAAAAAAGGCTGTAACAGTGCCTGATGCTGTTCACTTATCTGCAACTGGGCTTGAACAAGGGGGTGCAATTCTCACGTGCTTTGTAATACTCAGCCTTCTTCCTCGAGGCCTTAAAGAGATCTCATCCCATAGACTGCACTTCTGAGCCGTTAGCAATGACTCTTCAGGATATTTCTATGTGGTCTGTTACAGCCCACATGTTCATGTTATGAATAAAGGGACTGAAACCAAAAAATGAAAATCCAAATTGAGTGCCAAGAACAAGACCTGAGCATCTCAGGAAGCTCCTGGCTCTGCTGGGAATCAGAAAAGTACATTGATTCCTAGAAACATGCTTACAGGCTTAGCCCTAAACACCATGGAAAGCGGCACAGCTCCAGCAGGGCTGGGACATGGGACTTCCCCACTGTCAGTCCAAACCCCAGCCCTTTTTCATGCTTCTCTTTCAAGGTTAACATTTTGTAACTTGGGCCAAATGCCACACTGTGAAAACAAACCTTGTACCTCTCTGTAGACCAAACTTCAGCATTAGCACCACTGAAATACTATTATGATGGCAAGATTTCACGTTCTCCCTATCCATCCTGAATATCCATGATCTCCACAGTTTTGTTTCCCCACCTATGGAAGTAAGTAATAATTTGTCACAACTGCATTACACCAGAAGAGAAGCTATGAATGAAGAAACACGTTTGGTCAATATATCTACCAGCCATCATGGTTGTGTTCAGGAATGGAGAGTATGATCAGAAATCACAGAAATTATGAAAATGAATCTTCCTGGTCCTTAATTTTCAGTGGGCTACAAAAATCAGAAGACTCGGCCCTTATGTTTGCACTTTTCATGTGAAATGCCAAAAAAAAAAAATTGCAAATAAAAATCAGGCCCTGAGCCTCTGTCTGCCTAGGTCAGACTCCAGGTAGTAAAGACACCCACAAATGATCCAGTTGTTCCTCTGGAAAAGCTGACCCTCAAGGAAGCAGCTTGCTTATAAACAGGACTGCATGCAGAAACTGAAATGGTGCCTTTTGTGTTCAGCAGTGGCAGACCTGTTCAATGAACTAATGGAGAAATTGCTATTTTTCTGTCTGTGTTTCTTGTGTGAAGCATGCGAGTGAAGGCTTTGGATGAAAGCCAAGTCTTTAAATAGCACTGGGCCACCAGCAGAAATCCAAAGCAGTGGATAATAAACTCAGATTAACAGAAAGAAAAACTATCCCCAGTTCCATGGCATTGCTCTTATGTGCCTGGCTGGAGCTCACCCCTTTGCCTTGCCTCAGAGGAGTTAGAAAGCAGAAGCCAATTTCTATCCTGCTGTTTAGGGGCCCAGCACAGCTCTGGGCACCACGAGCACATCATACCCTGCACGCTCTCACCCTGTGTCTGCAACATCCACTCCCCCCAAAAGCAGCTTCTCTCTAGGATGCTCAGCACAAACCCATTCGTGAATAATGAGAAAATGCACCAAAAAGGTGAGCAGAATAATTTGCATATATTTGATGTTCAGGATAGTGCATCTGTTGCATGGTTTCCATATTCATGCTGTTCTCAGAGGAGAATCGTTTGCTTTGTGCTATAAGAGCCACGCCCCCGTGCCCCCCTCATTTCTCCACATTCACTTGTATTCATTTTTTTCAGTGGGATTTCTTCCTGGTTTCCTATCCCCATAGAGTAGTAATGATCTGTTCTACCAACCCTTGCAGTAGGTAGATAAACATTACTAGCCTCATTTCACGCATGGAGAATCTGAGAGAGGAGGGTTAAGCACGGACTGCCATCGCAGAGAGGAGGGGCTGTAAGCACCAGTTTTGACACACAGGAATTTCTCTGTTGCCTCACAGGTGTGTACTGTGCTCCCACCCACGCTCTTGAGCTTTTCAAAACTGAAGGACAGCATGACCTTTTAGGAAAAACAAGCCCAAACATAACAGGCATGGCGTGCACCATGGCCACAGCGGTTGTTATTTACAACAGAAAATATGTGTGCTCAACTTTGGATGTGCATAAATGTCTCTTCTATGTCCTGATGCACTTTGCTTGTACACATGCACATGTTTGTGGGTTGAGGTATCCATGTATGGCAGAATGTCCCAGACAGGAAATTTGCTGTGATTTAATGCCTGGTGAGCCACAGCTGGAGGAACACAGGACTAGACCACATGGCAGAACAACTTAAAAATGAGACACACAGAGAGGGCCTGTGGCTGTACAAAAGAGTGCAGAGGGTGGATGTGATTCCTTGGCACTGCTGAAACAAGGCGGCCTGACCTCACAGCACCTCTGTAATCCTTCGCTTACTCAGGGATATCCAACACTGCCTTGGCTGGGCATTTGAGCACAGTCATTAAACAGTAAGGAAGCTGGGGGCAGCTAAACCACCTGTCACATGTGAGGAGGGTTTTGCTTGCTCTTTCAAATGTCAAAACCAGGTCAGAACCGTAATCAGACATCAGAATCAGACGAGGAGAAATCCTCAGGGCAGCAGCTAATGTAATTGGCATAGCTGGGAGCTGGTGAGGCAGAATGGGCAGCAGTCCTCCCTCAACTCAGCATGGCCCCACGGTTTGCCAAGGGTTATTTCAGGGCAGAGAAACAGCCAGAGATGATTCCCTAGCCTATTTACGACTTTCTTTCCCCCTCAGTCTTTCTAGAAATGTCGTCCCCTAAGGCTGCATATGATTGACAAGTTAATAAAGTGCATTTAAGGATACAGAGATCTCTTCCAAACTCCTTCCTGAAAAATATACAAATCTATGCAGAGGAAGGCTACATCTCAGTGTTCAATTTCCTGACCTCCAGCAGTCCTTGGCTGTAGAGCTTCTTCCTGAGCCAGAAGTGCTTAGTAGCACGTCCTCCAATTTTTTTAATTGCTTCTGCAATAATCTAAACTTTTGGCATCCACAGCATCTTCCAGCAGTAAGTTTCACAGGGTAACTATACACAGGGTGTTAAAAGGAGCCTTCTTTTGACTCCTCTGAAGTTGTCACCTCATCATTTTCTTGATGTTCCCATATTTCCTGTCTGCTGATAGACAGTGAATAGTTGGTCTCTTTTAATTTTCTCAGCTCTTCTGTTGATTTCAAAGATCGCCATCACACCCACCACCCCAGATATCTGTTTTTAAAGTTGGTGTGTCCTATTCCAGATTAATATTTTGCTCCTTGCCTCTCTTCTTGGTACTGGTCCTACTTTTATCATAACTTTTTGACACTGGGAGGCCAGGCCTGCACATGGTATTTGACATTTGGGCATACAGCAATTATGTGCAAAATGTGTGTGTGTGTGTGTGTATATATTTACTCTCTGTGTGTATATATAGACATATGGCAGGGATGTTTCTGGTTTTATTTTCTATTTCCTTCTTAAAATTTCATTAACAGTTTAGTCTTGTGATCAGCACTAAGAGCTGCTCTTATGTTTTCACAGAAGTATCTATTATCACTTTGGGCAACTCTGCCCTGAATTGTATTCATTAGTTAAAATGATTTTTTTATGTAAAGCTCCTGAAGAAATACATGAGATGAGCTGGTTCTTCCATTTTTCCTCTCTACCTACAGTGTCATGGCTGTGGAGAGAGACTTCCATGTGCCCACTGACCCAGTGAAGGAACCAAGCAGTGAGGGACATCCTGGTTCATCCTGTATGAAAGTATTGAGAAATAATACAGTTGCGGTTTTTTAATAAATACAGAAATTGTGTAGCCAAGTATCCATGTAGAATGGGGCACACTGAACTCCATAAGGATCTGAGCATCAGACAGACCTCTAAATCCACATTAATACAGGTTATGATCCATCCTATATTTGCAACACTCACTAGGGAATGGTAGGGCCCAGCCCCCTTTTCAGTAACCATTTTTTCTGCAGAGGACGATGGAAATCTCCAGCATCAGGAAATCTGAAAAACAAGGTAAGCAAACATCTCCCCAGAGAAGTGCATGTCTAACTAATCCCCCTGAAGAAAGAAGATTGGCTGATTGAACCCTCAAGGTCCTTTTCTACCCTTATCTTGAAGTGCCTCAGACTATCAGCCACCTCACAGACAGATAAACAGATCGGTCCCTATTTCCTTAGAGCATATTTGTGGAGAGAATCTGCAAACACCTTCTTCTCTCATCCTTCCCTTAAAATTCCCTATTTTGGAATAGCTCCTACAGTGCTGCCGTACCTTTCTGAAACAATAGAGCAATTTAAAATCACTCAGAAGCTGGGAGATACCTCCTAAGTGTCCAACATATCCTTTGTCACTCAGGTCCCTTTTTGATTTTCGTGGAAGGGAGGAATGTAGTGGACATAAAACTCTTATCAGAAAATAATATATATCTGTCTTGAGATCTTTGAAAATGACAGCATCTTTGTATTTCTAGCTGACATGTATTATGACCTCAAGTTACTGGATTGCCATTTAAGAAGTTGTTTTCCAAAATGGAATCTTTTAGTCCTGTTGCCTGCTGTCCCCTACAGTATTTTAAAGTGAGGCTTTGCACAACTGAGAGACTAAAAGGTTCATCTACCCATTTCCTTATAATGGGTATTAAATCCTGCCATTTTCCTGGAGCATCTGCAGCAAAGTTTGCTTTCTAAATGTGACTTTGTTACCCACTGGTAGTGCCAGAATTCTAGGGATAACACCATTAACATGCTGAGTGCTCTGATGATCATTTCCCTATTGACAAGACTGAGAGCTCACACTGTGTAACAATGACCTAAAAAGCACACACGGGTGGATTAAAATGGCAGAACTCAATTTCAGGCTTCATAACATTTCTGAAGCAAATGCCATTTTGAAAAATGGCAGCTCAGTGAGTTTAGCATGGCAGGAATAGCCCCTGTAATGGTTAAGAACCCAACAGACCCCAGCTCATCACATGTGGATTCGAATTATCTGGAGTGAATGGTATCTGTGTGCAGCATCCAGCTGGCCAGGAGCCCAGAGCGGCTGCATCAGTTACAGGCCCAAGATCGAATTTTACTTGCGCTGGTCCTGGGGCATTTCAGGTGACATGGGAACGGCACCAAGAGCAGTGGAAAAAGCTCTGGCCTCCTACCAAGGTGAGCAGAGCCCTGCTCGCCATCCACCGGCTGCTGTCCCGCCATCTAGTGGGGTGTCTCCACATGGCACAGGCGCCCAGAGAGCCTTCAGTCTGGCACGAAAATAGAGAGCTCGTGGGAGGACGTCTTCTTTGAGTCTTCTCGGCGGGGACCGCTAAGTTAACCCAAGATGTCTTCAGGGTGAAGAACTGGGCACAGACGTTGGCCTTAGGAGCACTGGCTAACTTCGAAGCGGTGCCTGTGGACAGAAGTTGTAACCTTGGCTCCCGTTGCAGTGAAACCAGCTGTGGTGTGGGGTGGAGCCGTGAGCTGCCCTGCTGGGACCCTCTTCCCCGGGGCTCAGCAGCTGCTTGTGCTCAGGCCCATCCCTCGCTCCCCCCTGTGCTGTGCTGTGCTGCAGCCACGCTGTGTCCGGCCCCATGTCTGGCTCATCCCAGCCCTGGCGTGGCTTTAGGCGTTGGTCCCACACCGCTGGCCTGGCTGGGGCACCGTGGGGCTGAGCCCTTGCCGGGGAGGACACTTCCCCTGCATGCAGTTCCAGCTCCCCTTCCCTTATGCAGCCGGCCCGGCTGCTCCATGAGAAGTCAGCTTGAGCGCTCTTAACAACGGGACCTACTCGTGAGCTCTCTCTGCTGTGGAGGTTAAATAGGATAAATTCCACTCCCATTCTTTGCAAAACAATTAAACCGCCCAGGCACGCACTAATTTTTTTTTTTTTTTTTTTTGGTGGGTGACTTTATAAAACTTCCACTCTGCTGTAAGAGTGGATCTCTGAAGAGAGAGATCAAGGTTTACTGCCCACAGATTCAGCAGAGTCCCAGCAAGCACAAGAAGTTAGATCCCTGCTCACCTTTGCCTTAGGTTTGGCATGGAAGGAGCCCTTTCTGCAGCATACCTCTAATCTGAGTCAAAGGACTGTACCACATTGTATTTAAATAGGACTAAAATAGGGACTCACCAGGATTAAAGCTCTGGGCACTGCAGAACCTGAGTGCTTCTCCCTCTGTGTACATGTGATTTCCATGTGGACTCATCTTGCCATTCAGGACGACATTCCTCTCTCATAACATCCCTTTTCCAAACCCTCTTGTTCATTCTGAATAGGGATATGAGGATATTATTTTTATCCTAATTGTGTAACCACTCTAAACAGGTATAAATGACAGCACATAGTTCATCTAAGAATCACTTGGTGATGAACAGGGTTAAAAAGGACCTTGAGGCAGCCTGTCCCTTTGTTGTGGGGCAGAATCAGCCATTGTCTGTGTCATTAATGACAGATCTAACATGCTTTCTGATCTCCTATGAGTAGATTTCTAGATCATTCTCAAAAACCTGCAGAGACAGAGAACTGGGTAAACAGCCTATTCCTTGCTTCTCTATTGCAGCAAAACAAACTAACTCATATTCCTTCTACTCATTCCCTCTGCTCTTGTGAACCCTTGCTGATCAGTCCACACCTTTCTCAAAGTGTGTTGCTAAAGCTGGAGTCAGTGCTCCAGGAAACACCAGCACCACCAAACAGAGCTCAGCCCCTCATATCTACAACAGCACAATTTCTTGCACTTAACATCACCACTTATCTACTCCAATATAGTGTGGGCTTTTCTCAGAACAGGTGAAACAGACATTAGGAATTTTTTTTCACTGAAAGGCTGGTCAAGCACCAGAACACACTGCCCAGGTACGTAGTTGAGTCACCATCCCTGGAAGTATTTAAAAGACATGTAGATGTGGCACTCAGGGACATGGTTTAGTGGTGGACTTGGCAGTGCTGGGTTAATGACTGGACTCAATGATCTTAGAGGCCTTTTTCAAATTAAATGTTTCTATGACTCTATGATTCTGGTTCAGCTTTGGGTCCACCAGTATCCCAGATCTTTTCTGCAGAACTGCTGCCCAGTTCTCTGCCCTGTGTCCATGGCTGATCATTTCTGCTCTGCACTTGTGAGCATGACATCAGAGCACCCATACAGAGCACATCATCATCTCAGTGTTCCCTGGCATTTGCCAGCAGCACAAGCCTACAACAGAGCAGAGGAGCAGGGCCAGGATAAGGCAGCACTTCCCCTATGCACTCTTTCAGTTTCTAGTAATGTGTGGCTCAGAGCTTGTTTGGATGTTATGCTGCATCTTTGTGTTCAAAAGCCTTTGGCCAATTTCCTTTAGTAAATGTCTGACTGCTCATTGACCTGCTGCCCTTGTCCAAATGCCTTCTAACAATTCAGGCCACTTGTCCACTGTGTCAAGATCATTTTTAAATTCCAATCTTAATCTCCAATACACTTGTGGTCATTCCCAACCTAATGTTACTGCCACTTTAATGAATGCACCTTCTATTCCATGATTCAGTATATCAATGGGACACATTGGAAGCAGACCCGAGGATCAGGTGCAGGCCTTTCCACCACAGCCCTTTCAGTCACATGGATGTTTATAAGGTTAGTAAGTATAAAATTGCAGGTGGGCAGCATCTTGCTTCATAGTTCTTAACTTTGGAATTGCAGTCCTGTTTTTCCTAAGAACGCATCAGTTGCAGTGCCAGCTGACAGCCTCAGACCCCCCAGGGCAGGGTTTGGGTGAGCTGTGCAAGCTGTGCCTCAGAAAAAAGGGGTTTGTGGCTGCGCAGTGACCTCTGTGTCTGTTTGGAGGAGTGCAGCAGCCAGCGAGAGAAACAGAGCTCTCAGGGTTGCAGCTGCAGCGAGAGGAACTGTAAATACTGAAAATGCCAAGGTAAGAACACCTGCATTTGTTCTGAGTGCAAGAGGGGTTGTTGCTGAACTGAAGACCTTCCTTGTATTCTAAAAAGTGATGCCTTTGTCTGGGATACCTTCATCTGTCTAGTCCAACATGGTCTATCATTTGTGAATAGATCTGAGCTGATAAGCTACACTAATGATCAAAGCTCAACTCTTTCAAATACTAATCTTGGAATCTGGGATTCTGGCTTAGTACACTGCCAATGTAAATCTAAATTATGAATTTTGGCTCGAGATCCAAAACAGTCAAAGTATTGCCAAGCACTGGAAGACTGATTATATTCATAACATAAACTCACCTGAAAGAATCAAGCTGATGGTCTGGTTTTGTGACACCAATTCCCAATTAATAAGAAGGGGTAGCAAATAGTGATCAAATCTTTATTGCCTGGAAATGCCCCGGGGAAAGAACTTGAAGGAAACCAGCTAAAAGCTAGTTTCCCTCTATGTGTGTTGGACTAGGGGCTACAAAGTCACAGCTCTTTGTTTCAGTCCTGAATTCCAGACAGATTTGTGGAGACATGAGCTGATCACGTGCATCCTCTCTCCCAAAGCCTTTGTGCTGGGAGATGCACTGGGGAAGGGGGCACTGGGCAGTGGGCACAGACTGTCCTGCCAGCCTCTCTGCAGTGCCAGGGCTTGCTCAGTCCTGTGCTCTTCATTTTTCCAATTTCTTTCTACCGGGAGATAGATATATGTGTGTGTGTGTGTGTGTGTGTATATACTTGAGATCCTCTCCTCCCCACCCTGCAAATGATGTAAAACATCACCACTATTATGTGACTTTCACAGCCTTTTACAAAGGTTAGAAGAACACGCTGGTGCCATTCCTTATGCCATAGCCCAGTATCACCTCTCTTCCTCCAGCCTCACCTCTGCTTTATTTCCACTGATCGCACCTTGCAGGAGACTTAGCTGAAGGCAGGATCTCCTCCCTTTCCTTACAGCTCAATGGGAGTTGCCACAATGGGCTGAAAATGTGCTGTTTATTTAGGGAAAGAATGGTGTAGTATCAGCTGTCATCTGGCACTTTGATCCATGACACAATTAGTTGAGCACAGCCGTGACCAGATGCTAATACTTGATGGAAATAACACCGCAGTAATTCACAGCTATCTGAGGAGTGGCTTCCATGAGAAAGGCTTCTTGTGAGACTCCGCAGACGCCTGCCTAGAAAATCCTCCTCAGGTACTATTAGAAGACTCATCCATAAAACCACAGGATTTCCATCAGTCCTTTGGAATTTACACAACACAAAACGTGAGGTGCACTATCAGGAAAACCCGTCACATCATTTTGGATGTCAATCGGCAACTAAAAAGGTGGAGGGAGGGAGGGAGGGAGGAAGGCGCCACAATTTTAACCTGTCGCTCTGAAATGTGAAGCCAGCTCTGATTGGATGTGAGAAGTGCTTGAAGAGGCTGCCCAGACAGAAAGCAGGTGAGGAACACTAAGGTTTTCTCAAATGTCACCGGTCTCTGAAAAAAAGAAAAAAAAAAGCATTTTGAAATCTAGTTCACCACAAAGTATCAGCACATGATATAATTCTCTGTTTATATGGGATCACAGGAAAATTTCAGCACTGGTACCTCAGTGAAGCCTATGCCAATTAAAACACTGCTAACTTAAGCTTGATACTGATTTAACTTAACTCCACATCAGACTGGTGTTCACATAGGAGCCCTGACCCACTTAACAGACGCATTTTTAAATGACATCTCGCATTTTACACCTGCAGCTCTTAATGCAGACCTTCAGGCAAGGCAAAGCAACCTGAGGGTCCATCTACCTTCACACTGTGCTAAAGGGTTTCTACCCTGACTTCAGAAAATTGAGTGAACTGATGAATTTGGAAGAGGTTTCCGGACTACTGCAGAAATACCCATTTTTCTAGAACAGTCTCGAAAATAAAACCGAATTGAAGCACACCTACTAACTGGATGTTTTTAGCTGCATATTACACTACATAGAAGGAGCCAAATGTTCCCCTGTCACTCAACACAGTGCTAAAGATGTAAGTTGCTCTTTTTCTACTGTGGTTTGTAAAAAGAGGGGCTATCTTTTATCAGGCCAGCTGCCACTGAGAAAAAAAAAAACAGATAAGATTTTGGGCAGAAGCCCCTTCTTCAGGCCTGAAATAGCAGCAGTAGTCTTGAAAGTGAAAACCAGCAGAGAACGACTTATAAATTTAATTAGATTATGTAAGCAGCTAGACCATCTGAAAGAAAAAAAAGGGCACTGATATCTGGAGCAAAGGAAGGAAGAGCGAGGGAGGAGGAGATAAAAAGGGATCTCCGCTGGCACACACAGAGAAAGCAATGAGCAATTTACTGCCTAAGGAAGGTGAGGGACAGGGAATTGTGTCCTGTGCCCTGATGTCTCTGCCAAGTCCAGGATCATTAGCAGCATTAAGCATTTCAGGTCCCATGATGTCTTTTGAACGCATTTTATCAATGTCTTTTAAGAATCAGAGTTCAAGTGAGGTCTAGATTTGTTTCAGCTGTGACAGGCTGCTGCAGAAAAGTATGTCCAAAGGGGGAAAAAGAGGTCTAGGCATCACTGTCCTTCCATCTTTCATCTTGACCCTGACTGCTGGGCTAAATCTCACTTATCCTTGGAAAAATAAGAAAAAATATACCTGCCCCAGCCAGCCCATTCACAAGCACAGAAGTGGTGCCTCTGAACATACCTAACTCAATTTCCCTGAGGTAGTAATGACAGGAAGAGTCCAAAAGCTTCCTAATTATTTCCCCGTTTTGAAAACATCACTTATTTGGAGGAGGTGCAGCACCCTGTAGAGCAAATGTATGTCCGTGTACACGCAGCAGGACAAGCGACTGTCCGTGTCCCCGTGACACAGCCCCTGCAAGGTCCAGAGCCCCTCAGCAGCACGTGGGGATCACGGTGAGGAGGCAGCAGCTGGAAGTGGCCAGGAGAGCTCACACACACAGACACACAGACAAACAGACACACAGACACACAGACACACAGACACACAGATCTGTCAGGCTGCCCATGGAGGGGACAGCCTGGCTGTGGTGGGACACGGGCAGCAGCGCTTCCCCAGGGTGCTTGGGAAAAGCTGGGAGCGCTTCTCCTTGGAAAGTCAGTGTGTGGATTTATGAGGCTGCGTGTGTTAAATGGGAAGCTAGTTTGGAAAATGTGGGTGCAAAGATGCTTCGTAATACAACACAAGGAAAAGAGAGGGGATATACATAATTGCCTCCCTGGAAAAAAAAAAAGAGGAAAAAGAAGGGATGCATAGATCTGCCCGAAAGCTGCACCATCTTGCACCAACTGGCAAAAAGAAAGTGAAAATGCGATCGTCCCAGCTCGGTGACTGTGAGTAATGAGAAATGGGCCAGTGATGACACATCCCGGACACCTCATAAGAAGTTAGACAAAAAGAAAAGTGTTACTGAGAGCTTGAAAGATTGGAAGAAAGAGGAAAATTGGTGTTGAAACCCGTGAGATGCAACCACAGGCAATAAGGGAGAGGCACCAGCCCTGCTCTGGCACGGGGCAGGACTGGTTGCTCTCCAGAGGTCCCTGCCAGCCCCGACCCCCTCCGGCTTGGGAAGGATGAAACCCCGCTCCCCGTTTTGCAAGCTGAACATGAGCCAGCCGTGCCCTGGCAGCCAGGAGGGCCATCCCTGTCCTGGGGGGCATCAGGCACAGCATCGCCAGCTGGGCAAGGGAGGGATTGTCCCGCTCTGCTCTGAGCTGGGGCGGCCTCACCTCGAGTGCTGGGGGCAGTTTTGGGCACCACAATATAAACAAGACATTAAGCTGTTAGAGAGCATCCAAAGGAGGGCAACGACGATGGTGCAGGGCCTTGAGGGGAAGCTGTATGAGGAGCGGCCGAGGTCACTCGGTCTGTTCATCCCGGAGGAGACTGAGGGGAAGCCTCCGCGCAGTTACAGCCCCCTCGGGGGATGCAGTGTCGCTGTGCCGGTGCCGGTGCCGGTGTCGNGTGTATGTGTGTGCGTGTCTGTCCCCCGCAGAGGATGAGATGTTCTCGGACATCTACAAGATCCGGGAGGTGGCGGACGGCCTGTGCCTGGAAGTGGAGGGGAAGG